>JAJJMC010014646.1:235219-293041 GCA_023531435.1 Papaver californicum | reverse complement strand
AACGCAACGTGCTATTAAGCTTAATCCTCCAAGAGCGTTAGGTTATTTGAATTAGGATAATAAATGAAATAAAAGTACTATGAGTAATATATTTTACATTAGTCAAGCTTCTACATGTAATTACATGAAGGTTTTGAATACAATCAGTAATCATACCATGTTACTTATAATCAGGTCTATTGACTATTCTGTATCTCCAAACCCTAGTTTATCTTTAGATACGAATACGTGTTCACTTAGTATGCATCCTCAACAAACACACCTCCAATCATATATGGCGGTATTAAAAGTAGAACATGATAAAAAGAGATCTTGAACATCAACAATAACATCCAGATTGATTCACATGTTTAGGACTTCCGATCACATCCCCAACCAATAGAAAAATTAGCCATTTGTAGGTTTACTAAAATCCATGGAAAATATACGGAGAAGAATAAGAAGAAGAACGGTTTCCCCATAAAGGAGTAAACCCTAAGTTTTTAATGTAGATAAGAACTGTAAGGTGTAAGATGTCCCCCCCCCCCCCCTGTAGAATGTCTTGTTTGATCCTTAGATATCTTCCTATTTAGCCTCTAGTATTTAGCCCTCAAGTATCCTATACTTCTTAGATGTATTCCTACAAACCACATTGGGACCAAGTTTCCTCAATTTAGAAGTCCAAAACACGTCATAACTTGCTTTTCACGTTTGCCATAGTCGTCACGGTCCTTTGCTACGACCCACGACCCTAACGACTCTAAACACCAAAAACGACTCAAATTCTCTGTTTTAATAGTTTAAAGAGACGTCATGGTTATTTTCCAAGAGATTGACGACTTTAGGGACCAAAATCAACCACATCCTGTGCGAAAAACCTCAAGAGGCTTCACGGTCGTAATTAGGGTCGTCATGGTTTCTTTTCCGTCTTTTTGTATCTTATTGTTTTGTCCGTAACTTCTTCGTCCGACCTCTGAATGACCTTATTCTTTTTTTGTTGGGTTCGTATGTAAATTCTATAAAAGATGATGAGATTAAATCGTGAATATGAAAGAGTTGAACTTGGTTTTTTTCCCTTCTTCAGTTGTAGAATTTGAATTCCTTGTTTATTTCATGCCGCAATCAACTCCTTTCTTCTTCTTTGGTTGAATCCACTTCAAAAATCCTAAGAAACTTATCAATAAAATAAAATAAAAGTATAATGGTACGAAAACTAACAAGAAATCAACTAATCATAGTGTCAAACTAGTTCCAAGAATGCACCTATCATATAACATCAAAAAAGAATCAAGTTGTTATATACTAGTGGGCGATCCATCTATGAGCTTGAGATTTATTATGTAAAAATTAGAGAAGATCTGGGAGTATCGTAATAATAATATTCCGAGAATTTTATAGATAAGCATATATTGAGTTATGCAGTAAGCATACACATATATATATTTTATGAGTTCAACCGGGTGAAACATATACGCGGTTATACGTATACAGATAGTCATAGACATGATACAATCACAATTAGTATATTCGTAAATTCTTTACAGAATGAAAATATACGTAAAATTTAATAATTATGATACAAGTCCATGAATATATTTTTTTTACGATTTTCGCCCATCAAACCTGACTATGACCGCATCATGGGGCGTCGTAATTATCAAGATTAGGTTGACCTACTCAAATACATATACATACCACCAAATATGAAAGTAAATTGCAAAATTAGTTTACTTGCAATTTAATTAAAAATAAAGATAAAAAAAAGCACTGTCATATTTACCCCAACAATGCCTCGTTGACCATTGATGCTTGGCGCCCTTAGTGATAGAAGATTAAATCATATTTACAACTAGATTAGAAAACATAAATCATCTCATAAGTGCTAACGATATCAATATCTTGCAACACCTCAATCCATCCAACTTGTGTAACAGTACTTGAAAAACAGTCGTTGAGTATCCATATGAAGACTTTAGTGATTTGTTCTTCTTCTTCGTCATCACGTGAACATCTATTTACTAAAAATCCCTTCAAACCAGCACCATGTCCCACCATTTTTTATTTCCTTATGCTTGGAATTACCACCTCGATATTAGGGTGATTCTTGTTTTTGTTATTAGGGGGATCCTTATCTTAACTTTTATAGTAATTGTTTCTTAATTTTTTTTTGTGATTTGTTATCTTGGGTACAAGTAAATTTGAAAATTCAACGCGATCAATATCAAGTTTTTATGCTTGGAATCACCAACTCGGTCTTCATCAAAATACCATGGAAGTTTCATCTTGTATCTTTCATATCTCAATTAATGTTTTTGATCAAATAGAGCATCATCTCCCAAACCACAAGCAATACCATTAATGAATAACAAATCTTTAACTTCTTTGACATTGATATTCAATGCAAATCTCTATTCTCTCTTCCCCTTCTCAGAAATCTTAGAAAAAAATTCAATCAACATCTTTCTTCTTTGCTCAAATTTAGTCTCTAAAGGACCAAATTTTAGCAAAAACTAGTTGTTTTTAGTTAGCTTTTTAACGTTGATCGTGGTTTAAGAGATACTTTGTTGTTTTTAACAATTTCTTCAATATTAGGGATTCCTTGCTATTATTGTTTGCACTTTTATATTGATTTATTCTTCAGACTTGTTCGTTATTTGTTATCTTGGATACAAGTACAACGACGATTCAATACGGTTAATATCAAGTTCTTCTTTAACTAAAAAACAAATCCAGCGGTTCCGGGTTACTCACTACATATAATGTGTTTTTGAGAAAATCATTGATCTCCCGCGAGAGCATTTCTTTTTTAAGAATAAAATAAATAAAATTTGGTTAAATTTTAATTTTAAGTATTATTTTTTTCCAATCTCAATGTACAAGAATTGGGTGCCCACGAGAGCATTTCTTGTTTAAGAATAAAATCAATCAAAATGGTTAAATTTTAATTTTAAGTATCATTTTTTCTCCAATCTCAATGTACAAGAATTGGGTGCTACTATTGTAGATTGCTCTTTTTCTTTGTTTTTTTATATGCGCGCATCGTTTTTCTTTGCATTTCTTTCGTGTTTTTGATGTACTTGTTTTTCTTGAAAACCATCATGTAAACATTTCTTAATTTGAATGAAATACTAATAACATAAAAGAAAATATTAAAATATAAAATAAAATCAAACTTATTTCAAAGTTCTCAAAATGAAACGTTTGTGTACTGGGCCACCAACATTCCATCATTATATTCAACAATTTGTTATTATGTTTTTTTCTCCTTTACATAGTACAAAGTGCGCCATATAAATTTTTCAACAATACGTTTAATTGTGACAGTTAGAATTATATAAACCTTTTTAATCTCATACCATCCATATCTTGTTTTTTGAGACTTATCTCGCCCAATTTTTTAGAGATATAACCTTGATCTTCGAATACTTCTCGACCTAACAATTTTATGGGATGATCATAACTATGCCCATCATCCGAATTAGACTTGTCAATCGCCAAATGCATCAGTTGTTTTTTACTAGGATTTTTTTTCTCTTAACAATGGCTCAAGATATTTTTGGTAAAACGTTAGAAGAAGTAGGAGAATTTTAATAAAGAAGAATAATAGATAAGTTGGTATATAGGTGTAGATGGTGAGTTTTTGTCAAGGATAAAGTAGTAAAACTATCTCTCAAGACCCGAGTCTGAGAAATATTAGACCTCAAAATTCTGCAAAGAGTTTTTAGACAGGTGCTTATCCCCGTCCTCTCCCAGGTGTTCATCCATGTACCCTCTCTCTATATGTATGACCATCTACATATAGGATCAAAATTACTAAATGAATCAATATTAATTATTGTACGAAATCATCAAAATAACACTGGTGCTTACTACGACTTTCCCTGATATTCTATGATTTTTATATAAAATCTCAAGCTCCTATATGGATTGCCCACTAGTATAGAGCAATTTGAGTATTATTTGGGTGTATATTCCGCAACTGAATTCCCAAAAATTACTCTATGTCAATGTCGATGCTCAATTGAACAATATAAACTCACTAAACTACCTATATAAATTTATATATAAGTTACATACAAATTTACTTGACTAAAGTGCCACAGATGCACTTAGATGCCAAGTCAAAATTGTGCCAAGAACAATCTCATAAGCTTCTACTAGCTAAACTTACCCCTGATCACATCAATCCTTGCTTAGGGAGACAACTAATGTGAATGGTGTAAAGGAAAGAATCCAATTTAAGGCTTTGGAAACACTAAAGATGAATGCACAAAACTTATAAGTGGTTCGGTTTCCAATGAAATTCTTAAACCCTAATTGGTAAAGGTGATGGCTCAACATTGGTTTGTAACACTTATAAGCGTTTCAAAGCTTATGGCCACAGTTTATGAGCGGCTTAGCCTATGGCCACAGTTCATGAGCGTCTTAACCTATGGTCACAGTTGGCATGCACCTTAGCTTATGGTCACAGTTCATGTGCGTCTTAGCTTAACCCTTTACCTTGCCCGCTACGGACAAAGCTTGCCCGTCTATGCTAGCTTGCTTGTCCGTCTTACTTAACAATACTTGCTTGTCTGCCTTAACAACTAGTGAAAAGTGCATATTTTACATATTTAGAGTGTCAATGGCATGCACTTATTTGCTTGATTTCTAGTGAATTATTGTATATTACGTTTGTTTTTGTTTATTTATCTTTTATTAAGTGGAATCGCCCAAAAGAAGTGAACTGACACTTAATTGTGTAATAAAAGAAATGCTACAAAGGAAAAAGAACCAAAGACCATGTGGAACTCGTCCAAATCCAGGAGTTCTTATCATCATCACGTAGAAAACGAAGAAATAAAGCCAACGGTGAAAGACTGAATTCATTCCGACTTCGATGAGAAAGTTATAAGCAAAACAAGAACTAAAGGCAAAATGGTCATTTCAAAGGCAGCTGTTATCGGCACTCGTCATATGTTAAGGGGCAGATGAAATTCAAAATAATTATAACGGCACCAGCCAGTCCGCTAAGGGCTGCCATTTTTAAATAGCACTAAAGACGCCAGACCTTATACTAGGGGCCATCATCTCCTTCCCCAATTTGAATTCGTGAAGCATTTGGGGTTCGTTGTTGATGAATGGTTGAACAGGGAGGTGATGATGATTGACGCTGATTATGGCGACGGGTTTTAGAAGGAGTTTTTCATAGAGTTGATGATGGCAGTTGATGTAGTGATCGAGTTTGGAGACTGTTGATGGAGCTTTTGTCGAGTTAATGAACATGATGATTGATTCATGAAAGTGAAGTTGTAGAAGATCGATATCAAGGAAGTCAAAAGTTATTGGCAGTCAAAGAAACTCTCGCTGAAAGATGGAGTTTGCAGCTGAGATGGTGTTGGCAAGGATGAATGGTGTTTGAATGATTGGCATAGGAAGATTAATGGTAGTGGTTCATGTTATGAACTTGGTTGATGAGATGTGATGAAGAACTTGACCAAAAAAGGAACAAATTAGTGGTGGTTAACTGAGAAGAATTTGAAATTTGATGAGAATATATGGGAAGAAGAAAGTAGGTTGACTGATTAGTGTAGTTGCTGTGATAGTTGATGCTTGTGAGCAGATAAAAGGTGAGTTCGAGTTTTTAAAAGAAAACATATATGGAGAATATTGTGATTCGAGAAACGTCAGGGAAGAATATAAGATGAGTTCGAATGGTTTTGTTGTTAACATGAACTCGGGCCTGGCAGTGAGCAGTCGATGGAGTAGAGAAGTTAGGTTGGTTCGAGCCTGTGATGATTCTTCGAGGGAGTTTGAATAAAACATGGAACTCGGGTTTCATATGGAAAGATTTCCTCAAGTGAAAATATACGGACGTGTGTTGGAAATTTAGGAATTTAGTATAGAGGAGGGCATCAAGTTTAAAATACAATCGGGACAGGGGAAACCACATCCGTCCATTTAGATCCCATAAAAAATACTAGGCAGTTAGAAGATGTTGTCATTTTGTTAGAGTTCTTTGTGAAGCACCGGACAAAAGGCATTTACTCTCTACCGCGTGAGAACTCAAATTTGGGATATAGATGGGCTTAGTCGGTTGAGTCTCACATCCTCTTCCATTACTAATGGATTTGTTGGATCCGGGGCCTAGCTGACGCCTATATAAGGCAGCCAACCAAAGGAGAGTCAATCATCCTTTTAAAACCGAAAAATATAGGGGGAAAAGACGGAGATTAGAGACGGTGGAATACTGGAGGGAGCAGATTTCAGCTTCGACAATTCTTTCGGTTTGTAATGTTAGTTTTATTTTCTTATTTTCTTTATTTAAATTATTAGATACCTTTTAACTATGTCTAATTGATTTTTTAATTGATTGAGGATGATTTTTTAGTTTTAAATATGATTTAAATTATTTATAAAAAATTATTTTAAGTTTTGCACATAATTATGGTTTGTTTTTACTAAAATTAATATTTAAGATTATTTATAAAAATAAATTAGTTGGCTAACTAAATTGATTTAGTAATTCATCTACGGCTGGTAACCGTTGGGATATTTGTAATTGTATCATAACATCTTACACAAGTAGAGAACCTGAGACCTTGCAGAGAGATTCTGTGGAGCAATCGCGTGTAAAAACAATACTAGAAAATGGACCGAGCGCACTAAGTTTAACTACTAGGATAAAACCTAAACTCACAAACCCTAGAGCATTCGATTGAATTACACCTTGAGAGCATACTTCAGGGTGGTTCAGCCGAATAGAATCTGGAGACTAAGTGTACCTGTTGTCCAGTGATATAAGGAATTTTGGGATAAGTAAGCGTACCTGTTATCCTACGGTTGGTAATAGTTTGTGATTAAAAATAAATAGATGAAAATAATAATTTAATGAAAATATTTAGTAACGAAGAAGGATTCCTTGATCATATTTCTCATCATTGTTTTCAACCTAATCATCTTAAATTATTTTGCTATTTATTTTACTTTACAATCTTTTACAAAACCCCCTTTGTGACATTATTCAACAACTAAAACTCCTAGCTCTTTGAGGGATCGAACCTTACTTCCATTATATTATTTATTACTTGAATGGTAAATAAGATAATTAATTTTTTGCACCTACGACACACATCAAATTTTGGCACTGCTGCTGGGAAGTAGTCGGTTTTAGTTGTTATTTGTTTTCGTTTATCTTTGTTTTTAAGTTTATTTTTAGTTTTTAACTTTGTTTTCTAGATTACTTTTGGTTTCAGGTACTTGATCTCTGGAACGGAACAGTACTACAAGAACCTCAATTTTTGCTACAAGATCCACCTTTAAAAACGATAGGTGCTCTTCCACCTCCGTAAAATAAGTTGCGAGAGTTGACATATCCTTGTTTGGATTCGTGACCTATATGCATTAACATTGATACACCAGTGGAGTTGAAGTCGAATCTGATTCATCATCTACCTAAGTTCAAGGGACATGCAGGTGAAACCCCAAATCATCACCTTCAACAGTTTTAAAACATGATGATGAGTCTTAGCAATGGAACTGAAGATAGAGACATGGCTATACTGCAAGCCTTTCCATTCTCATTGAAAGACTTAGCAGAGGAATGGTTGTATTAACTTCCTTCAGGGAGTATTACACATGAACAAAGATGAAAAAGTTATTTCTTAAAAATTATTTACCTGCTTCCAAGGCGGCATCTGTTCGTAAAGAAATTAGTAGCATTATGTAAATTACTGGGGAGTCTGTTTATGAATACTATGAGAGGTAAAAATGGTTGTTGATAAGTTTCCCATGCCACAACATCTCCTCAACACTATTCGTTCAATATTTCTATGAAGGATTACTTCCGGAACAGAGGAACTTGATTGATGTATCTACAGGAGGTTCACTTAATGAAAAGACGATCTCGCGGGCGACTAGTTTGATTGAGAGTATGGATTCGAATGCACAACAATTTATACCAGAAACGACTCAAATGTCAGTAGAGTTAGCGAGATAGAAGAGTCTTCACACACACAGAGCATCGGTTGAGTACTATTGAAAAGGAAATTCACTGTATAGCGTCTGCAGTTGCTTCTTCATATGATGAGGGGGACAAGGTTAATATTTTATTCTCTAATCCACGGCCAAGGTACGACCCCTACTCTAATACCTACAATCCAGGTTAGAAAGATCACCCAAATTTTAGTTATGCGAACAAGCAAGCTGTAGCTCTTATGCCACCAGCTTATGGGCAACAGAGTGGTTTTCAACAACCACAATTCCATCCTCAACCTCAAAAACAAACTCAGGATTCCAGTTAGAGGAGATGATGAAGGTTATGATGCAGAAGCAAGATGGGAATGCTCAAGAACAGAAAGCAAACTCTCAACGTTAGGATGCAATTCTACAAAAACAAAATATGGCTATAAAGGACTTGCAAATTCCAATATGACAGTTGGTTATAGACATAAATCAAATGAAGGCACAAGCTTCGACAAAGTTTCCATCACAACCTTTTATGAACCTAAGAGAGCACGTCAATGTTGTAACTCTAAGGAGTGGAAGGCAAATACAAGATTCAAATCAGCAAGAAGAGGGTAGTGGCGACTTAGAAAAGGAAGTAGAGGCGGAAACTGCTCCTAAGGAAAGCCAACCCAACTGGCCAATCTAAGGACACGGTTCCTACCTTTACCAATCCACCTTCTTTTCCTAGTTGTTTTGCCAAGTCAAAGAAGCAAACTCAAGATAAGGAGATTATGAATATTTTCATCAAGGTACAAATAAACATTCCATTTATTGTTTCCATCAGAATGGTACCCAGGTATGCCAAATTTCTGAAGGATTTGTGTATAAAGAAGGATAAGTTGATTCCTCATAAAGTCACCCAAGTAGGTGAAAGCGCTTCAGCTATGTTATTGGAGAAGATGCCTGTGAATTGTATGGATCTTGAAGGTTTCACAGTGCCAATTACTATTGGTACCAATAGATTTGAGCGTGCTTTACTCGACTTGGGAGCATCCATAAGTGTTATATCAGCTGATATTTATGATTCTTTGAATCTCGGGCACTTAATGGAGACAGGGATTGTTATTTAATTGGTAGAAAACTCTAACATATAACTTAAGGGACTCATGGAAGACATGTTAGTTCAAGTGAATGAGTTAATCTTTCTGGTTGATTTCTATGTTGTGGATATGCAGAATGAAGAAAATAGTTCATCTACTTTGTTACTTATTGGGAGACCGTTTATGAAGATTGCAAAGACGAAGATTAATGTTGATGATGGGATACTTACTATGGAGTTTGATAAAAAAAAAATTATACGCTTCAACATCTTTGAAGCAATGCGCTATCCAAGTGATGTCCATGCTGTTTTTTTATTGATGTTATCGATTCGTTAGCTCGGCAGATGCTTGAGCTGAGTAATGGAGATGAGCTCGGATTATGCTACGAAAGATCATAGATGTGGACGTCCATGGCCTACCTAACTTGTATGTTAAAATTTTTAAGGAGTTGGTGGAGATGTGTGGTGCCTTAACAACATTACAAGAAGTTAAAACGGGTAATATCTTATACATTTCCTTACCCATAACTAATGAAGTTTTTTTACCTTATGTTGTGAAGGCACCTGAATTAGAACTTAAGCCTTTACCTGATAATTTAAAATACGCTTACTTAGGTGATGGCTAAGAGCTTCCAGTCCTTATTGCGAAGAATCTCACAGCAGTACATGAAGAACATTTGATTAGGGTTCTGAAAAAGCACAGAACGGACATTGGTTGGACAATTGCTGACATCAAAGGCATTAGTCCATTCATGTGCATGCATAGAATCTTAATGGAAGATGATTTCAACCAGTACGTGATGCTCATCTTAGGTTTAACCCCATAATGATAGAGGTTATGAAGAAAAAGATCCTCAAATTGCTAAGTGTGGGGGTGATTTACCCAATTTCTGAGAACAAATGGGTTAGCCTAGTACATGTGGTACCTAAGACATCAGTTGTTACCGTTGTCAGAAATCAATATGATGAACTTGTTCCTACATGAGTTCAAATAGGATGGAGAGTATGCATAGACTACATAAAGCTTAATTCTGTCATCCGCATGGATCACTTTCCTTCGCCTTTCATTGATCAGATGTTAGAGAGGTTAGTAGGACATTCACATTATTGCTTTTTGGAGGGTTATTCGGGCTATAATCAGATTGTTATTGCACCATAGAATCAAGAGCAAACTACTTTTACTTGTCCTTTTGGTACATTTGCATATAGACGGATGTCGTTTGGTCTTTGCTATGCGCCGGGCATTTTTCAAAGATGTATGGTGAGTATATTTTCTGACTACGTGGAGCACATCATTGAGGTATTTATGGATGATTTTAGTGTTTATGGTGATTTATTTTATATTTTTTTAGAAAATCTTGAACTTGTGCTTAAAAGATTCATAAATACTAATCTTGTTCTAAACTGGGAGAAATTTCATTTTATGGTAAACCATGGTATAGTACTTGGTCACATTATGTCCTCTCGAGGGCTCGAAGTGGATAAAGCAAAGATAGACTTGATTTGGAACTTACAATATCCCACTTCGGTGAGGGAGATTCGCACGTTTCTTGGTCATGCAGGTTTTTATAGACGGTTTATCAAATATTTCTCCAAAATATCAATGCCAATGTGTAAATTGTTGCAAAAAGAGGCTACCTTTAACTTCAACAGGAGTGTAAGGATGCCTTTGAAAGACTGAAAGAATTATTGACTATTGCACCAATTATTAAGTCACATGACTGGAGCTATTTTAAGTCAGGAACGGACAAGCAGTGACACGTTATTTATTATGCATCTATGGCCCTAAATAATGCACAAGTATATTATTCTACCACCAAGAAAAAATTGTTGGCTATAGCATTTGCACTATATAAATTTAGATCATACTTGGTAGGTACTAAGGTGGTTGTATATTCTGATCATGTAACACTTAGGTACCTACTCAATAAGAAAGAAGCTAAGACAAGGCTTATATGGTGGATACTGTTACTGCAAGAATTTGACTTAGAAATTAGAGACAAGAAAGGTGTTGAGAATATTGTTGCATATCATCTTAGTAGACTTGTTGTTTCCAAGAAATAACTTTATTTACACGATCGTTTCCCAGACGAACAACTTTTCTTAATAGACTTTGGTATGCTGATATTGTGAACTACTTCGTTATGAGGCAGGTACCTAGTACAATGTCTAGTTTTCAAGTTGTTCGCAAGGGCCATCTAATTCTCTTCCCCATGGATCCCACTGGAGGGAACCCTAGGAGAGCCGCCGACTCCAACTACTGTCCATGTACGATCCATACTGGATCTGACCAACTGCCCATCTTACCTCCTCTAACCGAAAATTTTTGTACTGTAGTAGTATATGGTTCTTTTCATTACTAGCTTTGGGATAGAAACTGAAAATCTGGTTAAGCTTGAGTATGTCGGGTTGGGTTCTAGGGCATACTTTATTTCATGATGGAATCATTCGCGAGAAATAAGAAAAAGAGAAAAAGGAAGACCATCCCCTTTTGACAAAAGACTCACACCCAAGTTACATAACTTTGGGTAGAAACTTCTGTACCAGAAACAATGGTATCTCCAATTATAGCCCCTCTAGGATGTAAAATATATCTCTTCTCACCATCCGCATAGTGTATGAGACAAATGTATGCATTTCGGTTGGGGAAGTTAAAACTTAAGAAGATAGCCAAGGAGTATGTGTGGGATGAGCCCTACTTGTGGAAATACTGTCATGATCAGATTATCCACAGGTACGTACTTAACTCTGAATTTCAATCCATTATATCTTTTTATCATTTTTATGCCTGTGGTAAACGTACCGCTCTCAAAGTCCTTGAGAGTGGATTTTATTAGCCCAACTTATTTGAGGATGCATATATTTTTTGCAAATCATTGTGACAGATGTCAACGAACGGGCAATCTAGGTGCTCGAAATACTACGCCACTCACACCGATTCTTGCTGTAGAAATATTCGATGTGTAGGGAATTGATTTTTTGGGCCCTTTTGTTAATTCGTATAAATTTTTTTATATACTTCTTGTTGTGGATTATGTGTTGAAATGGGTGGAAGCTAAAGCCACCCATATTAATGATTTTCAAGTTGTTTGTAAGTTTGTGAAGGAAATTCTTTTTACTAGACATGAAACTCCACGTGTGGTTATCAGTGATGGAGGTTCACACTTTCAAAAATCCTTTCATGCTCTACTCAAGAAGTACAACATCACTCACAAGGACGGTACGTCGTATCACCCACAAATAAATGGACAAGCTGAAATTTCCAATCGTGAGATTAAGTCTATTCTAGAGAAAACCATCAATACTACACGGAAAGATTAGAGCTTAAGGATCAACGACGCATTATGGGCATATATGACGGCATATAAGACACCAATTGGCATGTCTCAATATAGGTTGGTTTATGGCAAAGCTTGTCATATCCCGGTTGAATTTGAACATAAAACTTTATGGGCGGTAAAGATGTGCAACATGAAGTATGATGAAGCGGGGAAGCAGAGGAAACTTACAAATTAACGAGTTAGAGAATATACGTAATGATGCTTATGAGAGTTCTCGTATATACAAAGAGAAGACTAAACTCTTTCACGACAAGGTAATTTCTCGAAAGAATTTTGTTGTGGGACAGCAAGTCCTATTATTTAATACTCGTCTTCGTTTATTTCCTGGTAAACTAAGGTTCAGATGGGACGGACCATTTGTTGTTACTAATGTTTTTTCTAATGGTGTAATTGAGATTTCGAGTATGAAAACCGAAATAATTTCCAAAGTCAACAACCATATATTGAAACCTTATTACAAAAACTTCTCTACAGAGAATGTGGACGTGATTAGACTTGAAGATTTAATCTTTCTAGAGGAGTAACACGGGCGAGTAGAGAGTCGAGTTAAGGACGTTAAACCAAGTGATGCATGGGAGGCAACCCATTATTTTTGTATTTCCATCTTCATCTTTTGATTTTTAGTAATTTTTCATATCATTACTTGGTTTCCCATATTGATTTTATATTGGAGGAGTCAATTTAAATTAAGGACAATGTAAAGTTTAAGTGTGGGGGAGTATTTAGCATATACAGTTTTTAGTCTTTACTTAGGTAAATTTTTTTAAAATTTGTACTTATTTGCATGAAAACCTCAAACTTTTAGATATTTTAGAGTAACTTGGTATACTTCTAGCTAAGTTTACATATGGAGTTCTTACATAAATAAATGAAATTAGTAGTATTAGAGAACTATATTCAGGTTTCTTAGTTGTTGAGAGGCAATAGCTGACAAAAAGGGACTTAAATCGCTAGTAGAAAATTAGGTGCAGAAAGAATACAATATTAGAGAAGTTGATCAATCATTAGCAGAGACTACCCATACATGAGTTAGAGCATCTGCAATCGTCGACTATTTTGACGATCAAAGATTGAATTTGATCGATAGTCGACGAAATGCATCCACAGTCGTCGATCAAATATAGTTTATAATCGAGGAAAATTACTGTTCCAGATTAAATCTCGTCGTTGATCGACGACTAAAAATTATAGTCGCGCGAAATCATAAGCTCGCCTGTATCCGAACGATTTTCCAGATTCTCGCTTAAAAATACGGGCGAAGAGTTGACATTTCGCCAGCTCAAGCGAGATACTAAAGTTCCGCTTCACCAGACGATACCCTAGAGGATCGCCTACACATAAGCGAGGTGCTGACATACCGTCCGAAATTTAAAATGACGGGCGAGATACTAAAGTTGTGCCTGTATGCTAAATTTTAAAACACGGGCGAAATAGTGGGATACCGCTTGGGGAGTGGGCGAGATTTTGGGATCTCGCCTGTATATTTTTTTCCGGGCGGGAGACCACAATCTCGATTGTACAAGGCGAAGTGTTAATGTCTCGTCCGTTTTTCCAAGCTAGAGAATAGGACCTCGCTTACCACCAAACGACATGCTAGTTTCTCGCCTGATCATCTCCCGCTATTCTTACCCCGGATCAAAGATCAAATTTTTTGATCTTTGATCGATGGGTTTAATCGCCCCATTGTGGATGCCCTTAGGCACCAAACCTTCAACCTTTGTCCGTATAGAGTGTTTCATCTGCGCAAATTCCTAGTAGAATGATGATCTATCCAACCTCGCACCAATTTCAGCACTAGTTTTTGATCTCTTGAGTGTTATTTGTTCAATCACGAGGGTGCCATCAGAATTGCTAACTTTATCTTGTAGTCTAGTTTGCAGTTATCACCATTTACTCAAAAAAGCAACAATATAAACACATCATCATCAACAAGCGGAGCGACATCAAAATCACGAAGAAAGTTGAACACATTCAAGGTTTGCAAGCAACAAAAGAGAAGCAAAATTCTATATCAAAAGTGAAGACAATACTAAGTACAAAAGCACAGAAAAGCAAAAGGTGTGAATTTTTATGAAGTTTATAATATCGAGACAATACAAGTATTAAAAGCTAGACTAAACCCATTTAACTATTGGACTTGACTTATTGGGCCTGGACTTGGACTTGATTTTGATTTTTGGACTTTGATTTGACTCGACTAATTTTGACTGGACTTGACTTGACCTTTGACCAAGACCTTGACTTTGACTAACGTCGATTGTTATCTTTAACGGTCGATTGTTAGTTGACTTATAATAGACCAATTAATTTGAAACATTTCCTGACTATTTTTCTGACAAATTCCGGTTATTTTCCCAACTCCTCCGATGATTAATGTACATAAAACTATCATTGGAAGTTTGATAAGGAAATAGATAGTAGGATACTAAAGAGGATTTAAAGATAGAACAAAGGATATCGATTAAATTCTGGAAAAAAGACATTTAGTAATCATTGTCATGTTGATCCAGATGGTAATTACATGTTCAAGATGATGACGATGATGGTGTAGGACGGTATTATTAGACTTGTAAATAGAAATTCTTGAAGTAGACAAAATTTGGCATCAAAAGAGGTGGGAACTCTTGTAATCATTAAGTTTTTATTGTATCTGCGAGCATGATATGTTTGTACTATCTGTGTGCCTGGTTGTGTGTACTATGATGTATGTATGATATGCTTTGTGTGTTTCCTTCGCAAGAAGTGTCTGTGGTTTCCCCACAACTTCTTGATAAGTTGAGTAGGGCGCCATCATTCACTGTTTGAATATTATAAGTAGGGCGGCATCATTCATCGTTTCGATATTATTAGTAGAGCGACATCATTTACTGTTACAATAGTATATATAATATTAGTAGTAGGGCGGTATTCTTCCCCGTTACAATATTATTTAGTAGGGCGGTATCATTTCTCGTCTAGATATTATATATACTATTTTATTTTGGGAAAATCACTCGTATGCATGTTGTACTTGTTTGTCTAACTATCTAATCTTGATGGTAATATCTAGAATCATAACTTGTATGGGCACTCTATGTGGATGGTGTTATTCTTATTGATTGGAGTTGTTCTAGCGTCGCTTTCTCCATTGAGTAGGGGTAGGTTAGGGTAACACTCTGTTTCTTATATGCTTAAATCGCTGAATGCTTTAAGTTATTATTATCTTTTATATTGTAAAAGATGTCAGTGATTACTTGAAAGTTGTATGTTTTCACTGAGTACCCTTTTTGGGATGATGTGCTCACTCATTTCCACTTCAGTTTCAGCTATTAGAAGAAATGGTGCACATGAAGATATTAATTTCCGTAGCTTAAGGTTTTATCGATCTAGTGACGTTTGTGATTCATTTTATATTATATATATTCGGTATATATATATTGAAAAATAGAATACGTTATTATATTGTATCGTACTAAGAGGATTTCCATTTATAATTATCATACTGGATGGGTTTTAGTTTATGGATTTATTATCTAAAGTGATAGCTTAGATTTCTTAATGTATTAATGTTAGATTAATCTCCTAATTAATTAGTACTTAGATTTTGGGTCGTCACAAAACTGTTATTGGCACTCCGTCGGGAAGATGAGATTCAAATAATTATAGTGTTACCAACCATTCCGCTAAGGGATGTCATTTTCCAAATAGCACAAAAGGCGCCAGACCTTTTACTAGGGGCCACCATCTTCTTCCCCAATTTGAATTCGTGAAGTATTTAGGGTTCGTTGTTGATGAATGGTTGAACAGGGAGGTGATGATGATTGACGCTGATTATGACGAAGGGATTTAGAATGAGTTTTTCATAGAGTTGATGATGGCAGTTGATGTAGTAACCGAGATTGGAGACTGTTGATGGAGATTTTATCTAGTTAATGAACCTGATGATTGATTCATGGAAGTGAAGCTATAGAAGATCGACATCAAGGAATCCAAAAGTTATTGGCAGTGAAAGATGGAGTTTGCAGCTGAGATGGTGTTGGAAAAGATGAATGGTGTTCGAATGATTGGCATAAGAAGATTAATGGCAGTAGTTCATGTTTTGAACTTGGTTGATGAGATATGATGAAGAACTCGACTAAAAAGGGAACAAAATTAGTGGTGGTTAGCCGAGAAGAATTTAAAATTTGATTAGAAGATATGGGAAGAAGAATGGTGTAGTTGTTGTGATAGTTGATGCTCGTGAGCAGATAAAAGGTGAGTTCGAGTTTTTAAAAGAAAACAAAGATGAAGAAGATTGTGGATCGAGAAAATTCAGGGAAGAATAGAAGATGCGTTCGAATGGGTTTATTGTTAACATGAACTCGAGCCTGGCAGTGAGCAGTTGATGGATTAGAGCAGTTAGGGTTGGTTCGAGTCTGTGACAATGTAGTCAATCTCGGATCTCGGTCTCGTCGCGGCCGAGACCTTGACACCTTGACAACGATATCTCAGGGAGATTATCGCGAAATCTCGGACTAACTTTCAAATCTCTTATCCAACATATTAGACAACCAAAAACATGAGTTATCAACATGTGCACAAAATAACAAACTATCAACAACATTATGTATAATGTCCACATTTTGCTTTAGTGACCAGAGCCATTGCGGTCATTTCTTCAATCCTCTTTATTTTATAGACTGCAACAAATCTTTAATAGATGGAAATGTATCCCAAGGAAGAATAGAATCATAACCAAGACATTGCCCTCTGGCTGACTGCACAAAAGTTGGCTTCATGAAAGCAATACTGAACCTGCAGAAGCAGTTCCACTCTACTAACCTCAAGTCTCCGAGAGCTGAAAATAGGTGGATAAAAAGAGAGGTCATCCATCAACCTCATCCAGTTATGCTCCTTAATTCACAAACACATATAGGCAACATCGGATGCAAGAACGCAAGAACAAGAAGACCATATCGATTGTCACACAATGTTAGTCTCACAAAATATTTATCTAGTGTACAAACTTATGTTAAAACTTGTTTTCTCTAACCTAAATGGATCGACGAATCCATAGCATATTTCCTTTTATAAAACCAAACTCTGAAGCACAAGTTTTACCCAATAAGGAGGTTTTATGACAGCAAGTTTATTAAACATATGGAATTGACATAAGTAGTTGAATGGCATTCTCAGAATTATGTAAAACAGAGAAGCTAATGGAAATATCATCAGAACCTTAGGTTGACAGCAATAGAATCTTCCATTTCCTTTGCCGAATCAAGCATCCTCTCATCCTGAGCATGACAAGATTCACATATGCAATATATGAAACTATAATGGTCAAATTACATATGTGACAACCAATTAGTGCTCAATATTACTGCGTATGTGTCGCTTTATGTTTTAACAGAGAATGATAATTGAACTCCGTGATCAGATGCTTTGTAGAGTCAATCACATGCACATTTGGATTTTTAGTATCCCCATTTTACATGCGTCGAGCTGTAATAACTACCCAGTAGACCAACAGGGATTCAGAATACATACCAAACGGCATTCATTCTAGAAAAATGAAAAAAAAAACACATGAAACATGAGGAATTTTAAAGCTCTGCAATATGTAGAATTAGTGATCACTAAATACCACATCACTCAAGTTCTTTAAGTATGCAAAAGGCTCTGAGCACAACCTTTGTAGATAGTTTTCCAAGAGCATCTCTATTTCTTCCTCTTCTTCTGCAATAAGGTAACCAAATTTAACAACTTACAAACAACTAAGCAAAGCAGATATGGTATACTCAAAAAGAGATCATGTTTGGTGAAACACAACCAAAGAAAAATTTGTGTAGAACACCTTCAGCAATTTGTTTGTCTATATCAAAAGCGCAATCCATGTCAGTATTCCCTTTCCTAATAGTGCAATCTCTTCCCATGATGCACATACAGCGTATCTTATCGGGATCTTCTAAAAGATCAAGCAACATTTGTTTGAGTGCCCCTGCTCGTGAACCCAATTCAACCTTCCACAAAGTAGAAAACATATAAAAAATTATTTAATGCCAACAGCTTCAGAGATCAGTGGATTGCAGATAACTTGAAGTAAAGTCGAGATACAACCATACCAAGGTTTGCTTACTCAATCGAAGTTGCTCCAATACATAGCTGTCAGCCGATTGGGCAAAACTTCCAGTAATTTTACAACCTGCACAAAAGAACATATAGAATAAAAACCCTTCTCATCAGAGAATGAATAGGAAACACTTTATTCATATATTGTTTGAGAAAAGTAGCATGCGGAGGATAAAATTAGCATAAAGGAAGAAGAATGGATGAAAAAAATTTAGTATATAACAGTCGCTTCATTTGAGTACAAAACCAAATTCCCTACACTATATCTTCTACTAAGAATGAAGTTGAGAAAAATGGCTCCTGCAGCCCAACTAAAGACTGTTATCCCACTCCAAGGCAAAAAGAATCGCCAGACTCTCTCAACAAAGTTAGTGGCACTTCCCAGACCACCTGCAACAGCTTTTCCACTCAAAGACAAGTTTATTTATGGGAAACAAAAACCTGCCACAATCCAGATTTCCTTCACAATAGGGCTATTATGTTTTTGCAGAATAGAAAATGTCAGAGAACCTCTCAGGGATAGGAAACGAAAGACATTACAAAATGAACACCAAATTTCTTTCCCGAACCTGCACTCCAACAGAATATGCTATATATCGAGAGAGTTAGAATAAAACATGGAACTCGGGTTTGATTTGGATTGAGTTTTGTAAGCGAGAAACTAGTACACAAGATTTGTTGATGGTTGTTAGGATAAATATGAAAGGATTTCCTCAAGTGAAAAGATATAGATACGTGTTGGAAAATTAGGAATTTGGTATAGGGCAGGGCATCAAGTTTAATATACAATCGGGACTTAAAGAAGTCACATCCGTCCATTTAGATCCCACAAAAAATCTTAGGCAGTTCGAAGTTGTTGTCATTTTGTTAGAGTTCTTTGTGAAGCACCGGATAAAAGGCACCGACTCTCTACCGCGTGAAAACTCAAATTTGGGATAAAGATGGGCTTAGGCCATTTCCTATGCACCCATACCAAATGGTTTGGTTTGTCCAGCCACATGGACGGATAAATGGGTTTCTCCACTATGGTAAAACTAGAAAATTTGAGTAAAATGATATGTTTAATTGTATTTTATGGGACCTTTAATAATAAAATTTTTGTTTATATATGTTAGGCGAGGTTTTAGATATTATAATATATTTAGTGGGACCCTTGTATAATAAAAATCGGTAACTAAAAAGTATGAGAGATAAATATAAAATAATTAGTCAGAGATAAACTGTTGATCGCTAGACAAAAACTTTGTTACTTGACCAAGACTATGTCGCGATGTGAATCTACTCAAATTGGGCGTTTGAGAGGTGAATTTGATGGTTTGCTAGGTGCATAATACGTGTTTTTGACCAAATTTGGTGTTTTGAGAGGTGCATAGGAACTAGCCTTAGTCGGTTAAGTCTCACATCCTCTTCCATTACAGATTTGTTGGATCGGAGGACTAGCTGACGCCTATATAAGGAAGCCAAGAGTAAATCATCCTCTTACCACCGAAAAATACAGAGAAAAAAAGAGAGACAAAGATTAGAGATGGTGGAATACTAGAGAGCATACTTTAGCTTCGACGATTCTTTCGGTTTATAATTTTAGTTTTATTTTCTTATTTTCTTTATTTAAATTATTAGATACCTTTTAGCTATGTCTAGATAATTTCTTACTTGACTAAGGATGATTTCATAGTTCTAAATATGATATAAATTATTTATAAACATCTATTTTGAGTTCTTTACATAATTATGGTTTAATTTTACTAAAATTAATGTTTAAGATTATTTATAAAATTGTTTTGGTGACCAACTAAATTGATTTGTTAATTCATATAAGGCTAGTAAGAGTTGGTATATCCATAATTGTGTCATAACATCTTATATAAGTAGAGAACGTGAGACCTTGCAGAGAGATTCTGTGGAGCAATCGCGTGTAAAAACAACATTTGAAAATGGACTGAGCGTACTAAGTTTAACTATTAGGACCAACCTAAATTCACAAACCCTAAAGCATTCGATTGAATTACACCTTAAGAGCGTACTTCAGGGTGGTTCAGCCGAATAGAATCTGGAGACTAAGTGTACCTGATGTCCAGTGATATAAGGAATTTTGGGGATAACTAAGCGTACTTGTTATCCTGCGGTTGGTGATAATTTGTGATTAACAATAAATAGATAAAAATCATAATTTAATGAATATTTAGTAGCGAAGACGGATTCCTTGATCATATTCTCATCATTTTTTTCAACCTAATCATTTCAAATTAATTTTGTTATTTATTTTCCTTTAAAGTGTTTTAAAAAATCTCCTTTCTGAGATTTTTTAACAACTAAAACTCCTAGCTCTGAGGGATCAAACCTTACTTCTATTATATTATTTATTAATTGAGTGAAAAATAAGATAATTAATTTGTTGCACATACGACACGCATCACCTAGCTAAGCTTATTCGCCTTATCTACCTAGCTAAGCTTATTCATCCAAACCCTAACTTGTCTGGCCAAGTTTTCAAACCTCACCTTATCTATCAAAGGCCATACTAGGCCTCACTCATATATTTTTTATATGTGGCCTCACACACATATATTTTCATGTGTGGCCTCACATACATATTATTGTGCTCAGTATGCTACGTATATACTTATACTCAGTATGATACACTTATTTTTCTACAAAGCACGTTAATGCTAATTGACCTATTTTGTTCCTCATAAACATAATAAAATAAAAACTACTATATATATTATTTTAAGTTTAGTCTGCTAGACTCATCAGGTTAGTCAAGCAAGACAAGTCTTTAGTCAAAAGACTAAGCAAGTCTCATTTGACTTCATATTAATAGTGCTTAATACTACAAAATTTACACGAGGCGTCAAAGATGTCACAAATGGGAGAATATTCACTAAGGTATTAGTCGGGTGGTCTACAACATGTGATGCAACAATGCATCCACAAAAGAGAAAATTCTGGAAAGTTCGAACAACAGTTAAGTAGGTGAATGGCGGGTTGAGCAACCGTCCATTTAACTTTAATCGAAGTGGGAAAAATTGCTAACACTTTCTCCACCTTCTCCACTCCACCATTACTCAACCATCAACATTTTCTTTTAGAGAAGAGGTCAGGTGAACGGTTACAGTAGTTATGATATTAATAGATTCTCAATCTATTGAACAAGGGAGAACAATTTTCGAAGTCTGGGATAGACAAGTATAACACAGAACAACAAAAATCAAATAACTCGATCTTCAATTTCCCCACACACAAAGAAATTGTTCATAGTTATTCACACCCATTATATCCTACAGAGTCTGATACTCTGACCTAAATCCTTATCTCGCCTCCCTCCCTAAGACCAACCATTCTCATTCTCATTTGTGAATGAAGTAAGATTGAAATGACCATTGCTTGGTTTAGGCCAAGATTGTACAGATTGATCCCTCAAATTTAAACAAAATACTTCAACATCAAAAATGTTTAAGGATTTGACGAATTATCACCTTCTCACCCTATTTTTCCTAAATTACCCTTTTAATTCGTTTTCCCAACAAACAGTAGGATTCAAAATATTTAGCCTTATTGTTGAAAAACAATCATTGAAGACCAAGGTATGGCCAGGCGGCTCAGAATAAGCCACTGAATGGCTAAGCTCGGGACACATAGTTAATGTTTAGTCATTGGCTAGCATTTACCATAGTGTACAATCCCATTTTCCCTGCCACCTGGATCATCAAATATCAAAATCTATTAGGTTTCGTTGGAACCTCCCTAATTTATTTGGAAGGAATCACTCATTTCCATATGATTTTCTCTTACATGTATTCTTAAAACTTGTTATACCGATTGTTTCTTAAAGCTTATCCAATGATTGTATTTTGAATAAAAAAGTGTCGAGCCGTATTGAAAGCACACACATTTTTATTGAAAATCATTTTGATAAGTGCATAATCACATGATTTTAGTGTCAAATCCATACTAATATTTGTTATAATTCTTTCGTATTACTTATTATTACTCTTGTTTTCTATCTTATGTGTCATATTAGGTGGATCATCCAAAAACAAGCTACAAAGTGTTAAAATAAGCAAAGGAAATGAAGTCTACAAATGAAGAAGGGCCAAAGAACAAGTTCAACTCGTTTGAATCCAGAATTTTTTATCATTATCTTAAAAATAATATAAAGACGAAGACAACACACAAAGAATGAGGTCATTTCGAGTTTGTATGAGGAAGTTATGAGAAAATCAGTCGAAAAGAAGTAAAACATACATCAAAACATCATCGGTAGATAATGAGGAACCGAAACTACCGATAATGGACGGTTTTGGGTTTATGTATACTTTGAAAAAATAATCGGTAGAAAGTGGATGAATAAGTATACCGATTATGACTCAATGTATGCCACTTTTAAAACACGTTTTGGATTTGAGGGCCAAGAATTGAAAGCTATAAAAGAAGACATCTAGGATCAAACAAGATATATCATAATTTTTTTAAGTAATCTAATATATTATACCTCTCATATCACAACTTCTATATCTTAAAACCTAGGGTTTACCCCTTTTGGGGTAAACTATTCTTCTTTATGAGTAGCTAATATTTTATTGATTAAGGATGAATTCAATGTTCTAAGTGTGAAGCTTTATTAGTAATACAAGTTTATTTGGAGTTTTAATCATTATAGTTTGTTTTCACTACATCTAGGGTTTATGATTGATTTTTATATTGTTGGGTGCGCAACCAAATTATTATATTGATCATTCAAATACTAGTATTGAGTTGTGAGATAAGTAATCGTCCATCGACTCGTACACAAGTAGAAATCGCGAGACCTTACAGAGGGATTCTTTGGAGAAATTACGAGTGAAGACAACACCAACAAGTGGACCTTGATCTAATAATTTAACTATTGGGATCAACCAAAATTCACAAAGCCTAAAACGTTCGATGGGTTGCACCTTGAGTGATCTACTACTTGGTGGTTCAGACGAATAGAATCTGGTAGTCGAGAGCTTCTGTATCCAGTGATAAAAGGAGTTTTGGGGATATCACTGATCTAACTGTTAATCTACGGTTGGTGATAAATGATTATGATGACATATAGATAAGTATACTAATTCAGTCAATGTTTGGTAACGACGAAAGACTCCCTAATCATTTTTCTTTCTTATTATTATTTTCTTTATTGTTATTTTTATTTAATTAATTCACAAACCCTCCTTTTAGTATTTATTCTAGTTTTGCTAATCTAAATAACATATCAATTACACATCTCTTTGTGGGAACGATCCTTACTACCGCTATATTACTAGTTAATTAGTGGGAAATATATTGAATAATTTGTTGCACTTACGACACACATCACATCTCTACCTTTTAATGTGGAGATGACATGTCAATATTTTTTGAAGACATCTTTTAAGTGAACCTCTTTTTTTTCTGATACGAAGAAGAAGATTTTATAGATCAAGATGCCAATGAGTTACAATGTTTTGATATCAAAGATTTAACCCATAACTCAAAATTACAACATTCTTCAATTTAAAGTTTTTAAATTCTGACATGTTTAGATATTTTGTCAGCTACAATATTATATCTTCTACCAACTGAAATAAGTTTCCATGAAGTAAAGTTGTTCAACATAGATTTAATATCCTTAATTATAATTTTATTCTCCCATCTAACTAAGTCAGTTCCAGTGACAATCGTATTGACTACCACCTCTGTATCAGACTCAAAAATAATATTCTCGAGCTTTAAGTAAGCTTCCAAGAGTACTACTTCCTTTACAACCAAACATTCAGCTGCCTCTGGGTCTAAGGTTCTTTCTGCAAAACTTCCTTTGATCCCTTTGCAGATACCTGTGCAATCACGAAGTACCAAACTAGTACCACCGCAGTTAGTGTCATAGTCAAATGATGCACCTATATTTATCTTCATACAATCTAATGAAGGAGGTAACCAACTATGATTGATAGTATGCAATGCTCCTATATTGAGTCTATCACCTGCAAAACCATTGTTATCACTGCATTCAAAGTTGTGAATATGATGTTTTATTCTAGTAATAGTACTATGAGAGTTAAGAGACTTCCCTTGAAAGATGCATTTGCATCTTTCTTTCCATATGACTCAGCAAGTTGTCATTAGAGCAATTAACCATATGTACAGTTCAGATTGACTGCGTTGAGAGTTTCCTTCAAACCAACTTTGAACCCAATCTTTTAATGTAATGTTTCTTCTACAAACTTCATAATTCTGATATTCAAGAGCTTCCAAAATGCTTTTGAAAAACTGCATTCAAATAAGTGTTGAATGTCTTTTTGGTGATGCTTGCATATATCATAGATGATATCTATATCTGATGTGTGTCGTTTGCACACAAATTAAATGATATATTTCCCACTATTACTAACAAGTAATATAGCGGTAGTAAGGATCGTTCCTACGAGGAGCTGTGAGTTTTTATTTGTCTTTGACTTTTTATGTAACCAAAGGGGATTGTAAAATTACTAATCTAAATTATACTAATTAAAATAAAGTAAATAAAGGTTGAGATTAAGGTGAGAAAATACTGATTAGGGGTTTCATCTTCAGTCACCAAACAAGCTCTTCAATCGATAAGAGATAACGTTCAATCCTTCTCATACCAATAACCCTAAAACATCCTATCGCAGGCTTACTCCAGCAAAACTCCTTGTATCATCAAAGGCCCAATAGCCACTATTTGACTCCTTCTCAATGAATAACCTGGCACAAGCACCCCTCAAGTTTAACCCAATAAAAATAATGGTCTTCGTGAGTTGAGGTTATTCTAAACAATCCGGCGCAAGAGCCAAACAAATTTAAGTTAGGTTAAGCTTATACACATAATCGCATGGCAACATCCCATCGTTAACAACTATGTTGTGCTACTTGTGATTAGAGTTCTTCGACAATTCAGAATCTCAAACCCTAGTCTAGCTTTAGATATGAACATCTGATCATTCAATTTGCAACTTAAACGAACAAGTCTTCAATCATACATGGCGATACAAACAGTAGAATATAAGCGATAAAATAGATCATTAACATTAAAACTAACCATCCAGATTGATTTACATGTCTAGGACTTCAAACTACATCCCCAACCAATAAAACAAAGTTACCTACTCATGGATTTATTAAAACACATGGAAATATAAAAAAATAAGAATAGTTTCCCCCTAAGGAGAAACCTAGGTTTTTTATGTAGAAAGTGTAATATGAGAGGTAGAAGATAAGAGATTCCTTCAAAGATATATTTGCTTGAGCTTTAGATGTCTTCTTTTATAGCCTTTAATGCTTGGCCCTCAAGTATCCTCTCTTTATCAGGTTTAAAATCCTTCCGGGACCGTGTTTTCCTTGTTTTAGAAGTCCAAACACGTGCCAAACTATCCCAATTTCGGTTTTTGAAAAACAGTTGTGCAGGGTTTGCAAACCCTTTTAGTTTACAAATTCAGAACGGTACGGTTTGCAAACTCAACGGTCTGTGAACTAAATCTTCAATATTTTCTTGTTTTGCTCATAACTTCTTCGTCCGATGTCAGAATGACCTAATTCTTTTTTCGTTGTCTTCATATTTCAATTCTCTTCAAGATGATGATAAAAAATTCTGTATTTGAACGAGTTGAACTTGGTGTTTGGCCGTTCTTCACTTGACTTCCTTGTTCATTTCATGTCTAATGAACTCCTTTCTTCTTCTTTGGTTGAATACACTTCAAAACTCCTAAGAAATTAAAAAAAAAGAACAAAATGAAAGCAATGAATTAGAGTACCCAACTAATACAAATAATGCACCTATCAAATTCCCCCACACTTGCCTTTTGCTAGTCCTCGAGCAAACTACAAATGTAAACTAAATTAAAATACAACAACTCTCTTTCGTTGAGGAAACGATTACATTTAACATGTGTAACAAGCCTTTATACCCCTAAGTGTCCCTAGTGTACGAGTTATAGTCTTGTGAAGGTTTACAAGAGGTATACCCATAAAACCTAAGTTTCAACTTTCAAAAATTCCAAAACACATGCATCCAAAGAGCTACAAAGACATAAAGTTTATGCACACTAACAATAAGAAGTTAGAAGTATAAAGAACGTTATTATCATTGCTTAACTCTTGAATAAGGAAAAAACCACCATATGAAAGAATCCAGGTTCGAGAGCGATTGAATGTTTCGATTTCTGCCTCACCAATAGGGTTTTATGAATTTGCACTCAAAAGATGAACTTTATGGTTCTCGTGAGTGGAGATTGAAATCATGCACACGTTGAATGGTGGGAAGAAAAAGTAACCTTTCGAATTATATGAAGATGTTATCTCATAGAAACGTGGGACGAAAAAGAACCTTTTTTTTATGATGATCTCTAGGAAAGGAAATCAACCACTATATAAGGATGGGTATTCTTACTTACTTTCTCACCCGGTTCACAATCAGCACCACTCTCACAACATCCAATAGAAAAGCCTCCAGTCTTCGGTCTTCAACTGTTGATGATGAACTCTTGATCGTAGAACCTTGACAATTGTAACTTTTTTTCTCAATTCCTTGTTGTTTGGAACTTCTTTATATATTTCTTCTCCCCCACGATTGAATGAATACAAAAACAAACAAACACTATACGATTTTTTTTAACAATACGAAAGATAAAATACAGATTAAAAGAATAACAATGAAACTACTATGGTCGTGGACAAGGACTTTAACACTTGATTCTTCACAACTTGTATTGTCTCGATATCATAGACTTCACTAACTCTCATCTTTTGATTTCTTTCACTCTTGTACATAAGTTTTCAACATGTATATATAATTTTGTTCATCGTATTGTTGCTTTACTTGAATATGAAATTTGCTCTTTCTTGTACTTTTGCTTGTAAACCTTGAACATCTTCAACTTTCCTTCAAATCTTTGATGCTCCGCTTATTGATGATAATGGTGTTTCTATGGACCTTTTGTTGTCGGGAGAATGGTTCCAACTGCAAACAAGACTACAAGATAAAGTTAGCAATTCTGATGATACCCTCATGTTTCACAGAAAAAGCACTCAAGAGATCAAAAAGTAGTGCTGAATTTGGTGCGGAGTTAGGTAGCTCATCGTTCTACCCGGAGTTTGCGCAGATGAAACACTCTAAACGGAAAATTTAGACAGGTACAAAGAATTGAAGATTTGGTGCCTCACTCATGTGTATTGAATGATCAACTTCTCTAATATTGTATTCTCTACCGGCAGTTTAAGTCCCTTTTTGTCATCTCTAGCCTCCCCAAAACTAAGCAACCCGAATGTCGTTCTCTATTACTTCTAAGTTTAATTATTTTGGTGAGAACTTTGTATGTAGACGTAACTAAAAAATATACTAAGTGACTCTAAAATCTCTAAAAGGACAATATTTTTACGCAAATATACACAAATTTAAAAATTCTACCAATTCTACCTACAAAAGTGAATACTAAAACTTGATATGCCTAATCACTCCCTTACACTTAAACTTTACATTGTACTCAATGTATATTAACTCCTCCAATATAAAATCAAGGTGGGAAATTCCTAATATGATATACAAACTATAAAAAAGAAATATATACAAAAGATAGAAATACAAAACCAATGGGTTGCCTCCCATGCAGCGCTTGGTTTAAGGTCCTCAACCTGACCTTCTGGTTATTGTCCGTACACCAACAATCTGAAAATCTGGGGATCCACCCATATAAAGATATACAGTTATAACAATAGCTTCACACAAATATTAGCATATGATAGTACTATTGAAGCCATTATCATAAAGAAATTACCCCCACACTTAGTTCTTTCTACACTTAGAAGTGTATATAGAACATAGAGTTTGAGAACCTTAATGGGTCAACTTGGGTAACCTGCACATTGTTAGAATCAAGCATCTCTAATTTTAGATATTTAGAAGCAAAATAATTCATTAAAACTTTAGGAGCACAGAACTCTAATCCTAAGTGAGATATTTTCCTAAAAGTTGGTTAAACAACTTCTAGAGAAACTACTTGGATTAGAGGAAGGGGATCTTTAAAAATAGAATTAATGCAAAGGATTAGACAAACCTTTCACTATCTCTTGTATTACGGGATCCTCATTGTTCTTAAAGAACTCTACTGAATTATTTACCTCTTGTATATCGTGGTCCTCTATCAAACGTTTCAACCAATCTTCGTCACTTTCTGGCTCAGGCAAAATCTTGGCATCAACGTTATCGTTATATTCCTTGGAAAGCTTAACTGGGTCTTCTACAATATTACTCAATCTAGCCTCATTCTCAAATATTTCATCTTCTTGATATTAGACTCTTCATCAGAATCTTCATCGACCTCATATTCTTCATTAGCAAAACGTCATTTGAATTCCATACGTATGGTAGTACTAATTTATTGGAGAATTTATTCTGGTGCTCAAATATCTTCCAGTTGATATAATTTTTTCGAGAGGTTTCTTATGTTTACATGTTTTCCTCAATTATTTATAATAGGATTACTAAACCACGACTCTTCCCGTTGAATGGGTGAATGATCATAAATACGATCAAGAGTCGGGTAAGTTATACTGTTGTAGAATTCGGCTGGTACAACGTTCTCTCTATTAAGTGTTGGATCAAGCCGATCTGATCTCTTTTGCATGTACTTTAATTGATCTAAAACCTGCATACAACTCGAGTGGAGCCAATTAGAAGTATAACTGAACCACTTTCTTTGTGGTTGTTGACCTATATACCCACCATAAGGTTGTTAGTATGTATGAGATAACCAAAAGATTATGTAGGGTATTGACCAAAACCAAAGGATTGATTTTGATTGTATCTCATGGTCAGTTGGACGTTATCGAAAGATTGAGAATTGTAACTAAACTGACTACCACCATAATATGCTTGATCTTGTGCATCATACATGTTATTTCTGTTAGGAAACATGATGACACACAAAGAGTAAGAAAAAAAATCTAACTAAAAATCTAAGAAGAAAAATAAAAGTGATGTATACAACTTGTTTTTTGAATCTGCCTCCCGCTTTTGACGAGTGGCGAACTCCTTTAATGATTTATTCACACTATAAAAACCTAAAAAACACATAAAATAGAAAAAAGAAGAACTCTCAAACAAAAAACAATTTCCAACTGCTCCCCGGCAGCGGCGCTAAAATTTGATGCGTGTCGTTTGTGCACAAATTAATTAAGATATTTCCCACTATTACTAACAAGTAATATAGCGGTAGTAAGGATCGTTCCTACGAGGAGCTGTGAATTGTTATTTGTCTTAACTTCTTATGTAACCAAGGGGGATTATAGAATTACTAATCTAAATTATACTAATTAAAATAAAGTAAATAAAGGTTGAGATTAATGTGAGAAAATACTGATTAGGAGTTTCATCTTTTGTCAGCAAAATAGATCTTCAATCGATTAGAGATAACGTTTAATCCTTCTCATACCAATAACCCTAAAGCATCCTATCGCAGGCTTACTCCGGCAAAACTCCTTGTATCATTAAAGGCGCAAGATCCACTCTTTGAATCCTTCTCAATGAATAACTCGACAAAAGATTCACTCAAGTTTAACCCAATGAAAGCAATGGTCTTCGTGAGTGGAGGTTATTTTAAGCAATCCGGTGCTAGATCCATATAGATTTAACTTAGGTTAAACTTCTACAAATAATCGCATGGCAACATCCCGTTGTTAGCAATTATGATGTGCTACTTGTGATTAGAGTTCTTCGACAATTCCAGATCTCAAACCCTAGTCTAGCTTTAGATATGAACACATGATCATTCAATTTGTAACTTAAACGAACAAGTCTTCAATCATACATGGCGATATAAACAGTAGAACATAAGTGATAAAAGAGATCATTCATGCTTTAGATATGAACACATGATCATTCAATTTGCAACTTAAACGAACAAGTCTTAAATCATCATGGCAATATAAACAGTAGAACATAAGCGATAAAAGAGATCATTGACATTAAAACTAACCATCCAGATTGATTTACATGTCTAAGACTTCCAACTACATCCCCAACCAATAAAACAAAGTTACATACTCATGGATTTACTAAAACCCATGGAAAATATACAAAAAAGAAGAATGGTTTCCCCTAAGGGGAAAACCCTAGGTTTTTTTATGTAGAAAGTGTAATATGAGAGGTAGAAGATAAGAGATTCATTCAAAGATATATTTGTTTGAGCCTTAGATGTCTTCTTTTATAGCCTTCAATGCTTGGCCCTCAAGTATCCTCTATTTCTAGGGTTTAGAATCCTTCATGGACAGTGTTTTCCTTGTTTTAGAAATCTAAACGCATGTCAAAATATCCCAATTTAGGGTCTTAAAAAACAGTTGAGCAAGGTTTGCAAACCCTTTTAGTTTACAAATTCAGAACGATACGGTTTGCAAACCTCAACGGTATGTGAACTAAATCTTTAATATTATCTTGTTTTTCTCATAACTTCTTCGTCCTATATCGGAATGACCTCATTCTTTTTGTGTTGTCTTAGTTTTTCAATTCTCTTAATGATGATGATAGAAAATTATTGATTTGAACTAGTTGAACTTGGTCTTTGGTCATTCTTCACTTGACTTCCTTGTTCATTTCATGTCATAATGAACTCCTTTCTTTTTCTTTGGTTGAATACACTTCAAAATTCCTAAGAAACTCAAAAAAAAATAATCAAAGCATAATGATATGAAAAATAACTAAAAAGCAATGAATTAGAATACCCAACTAATACAAATAATGCACCTATCAATATCCATGTTAAAGACTGCAAGTCGTCTCCTGGTTGGGACTGCTTCCTTCAAACTCTTCCATATAAACAAATTGATTCTACGTAGAAACTTAGTTGTCCACAGATTTTTCCACACAACCTTGGGAACTTGATTGTTGCTTTGTTGAACTGAATTCATATTCTCCATAAATTTGTTATAGGTACTTTTTACCGAGAACTGACCATCTCTGGATGGTAGCCAAACTAGATCATCCTCTTCATTTGGATTAAAAATTATTTGCTTGATTTCTTGAATAACATCATCTTCAAAAAGAACTTCAAGTAGAGAGGTGGTCCAACTACTTCCATTGTTGTTTATCAAGCCATTCACATGCTGATACTAAAAATCAGTTTCAGTTCTTGGTATTAAAGTAGTTGAAATACCTTTAGCCCATATGTCCTGCCATACAAGGGTTTTCTTTCTATTATTGATTATCTTGAAGTAATTTTGATGCATAATGTCCCTGCCAAACTCAAACCCACGCCATATCCAAGAAGAAGTTTTTCTTTTTGAAGTATCATGAAGTAAATTCTTTCCTTTTAAGTATTTGGATTCAAAAATTTTAACCCATAAACTATCCTGCTGAGTAAGCATTCTCCATGATAATTTGGTTAAAAGTGCATGATTTAGATTCTCAAGGTCTCCAAAATCCAAACCACCGTCACTTTTGGATTGACACAAATTTTGCCAAGCTAGTAAGTTGAATCCTCTATTATAATAATACCCCCCCAAAAACCTTCTTTGTAATGAAGTAAGCTTCTTAATAAGAGTAAGTAGTTGGCAGTTTGAAAGTACCCATCTGATACATAGGTACAATATTAAGAACGTGTTTAACCAATGTAGACCTTCCTGTCTGATTTAGAGTTCTTAACTTCCAATTAGTTAACCTTCTGTCAAAAGCTTGATTCACTTTATAAAAAGCTTCATTCTTAGATCTGCCTAAAATAAGTGGTGCACCCAAGTATCTTTCCTTTTTGTCCATGGTTTTAACTCCAAGAATATCTCTAAGAGCATTACAAGTATATTCATCTAGATTATTTAGATTATTATTGAAATGAACTGTAGACTTATCAAAATTGATAAGTTGCCCAGATTGAGAACTGAATTTCTCAAGAGTTTCAATAAGATTGTAAATACTTGTAAAATCAGCTTAAGTGAAAATCAAACAATCATCTGTAAAAAGAAGATGATTAATAGGAGGTGCATCTCTGGCAACATAGATCCCCATAATTGTGTTGTTGAAACGGGCTTCAGTTAATTTTCTAGATAAAAATTCCACAGCTAAGATGAATAAAAAAAAAGATAGCGGGTTACCTTGGCGAATACCCCTTGTTGGATGAAATTCCTTACAAGGAGCACTATTAAGCATAACTGCTAAAGTTGTAGTACTAATGCATTGATGAATAAGATGACACCAGTCTTCTTTTTAGGAATTAAGGATATATAAGTCTTGTTTATGTATTTTAAGATAAACTTGGAATTAAAGAACTAAATCACCATTTCACAAACCTCATCACCAATAATATTTTATTGACATTTGTAAAAACCTGCCTGAAATCGCTCAGGATCTGGGGAAGACTAGTTTTTCATACCCTTAAGAGCAATCAAAATATCTTATTTTATGGGAGCAACAAGAAGTGAGTTATTATCCTCTTCAGTGACTATGGAAGGAATGAAACTATACTGATTGTCTTCTATGACAGGAGAAGAGGTAGTGCTTATATTATGGAAATGATTAGTGGGAATATCTTCAAGTTCTTTTTGTTTAGTAGCCCACTTGCCATTTAAACCCTTTAGACTATCAATTTTGGTGTTATTGTCCACATCATTCATGAAAGTAACACAAGATTTCTGTTTATGGAAATCATGCTGAATCTGATGCCATTTCCATTAATCACTCGAAACTAAAATAATCTTATTCTCAACCTCTTCTGAATGATCCTGTGCTTGTAAAACACCAATATCTTTCTGAAGATCTTTTATTATGTTGTTAATATATCCAAATTGGACTTTATTCCATCCGGCCAAAATAACCTGGGTATATTGAATCTTTTAAAAGAGTTTATAAGATTGAGAACCTTCAATATTTTTGCTCCAAGCGTTAGCACAAGATTTATTATTCAACAAGGTATAAAAGAACTTGAAAGGCTTCCATAATTTAGGTTGATGATAATAAGTAAGAAGAAGGATGAGACTATGATCCCTGCTCACCTTCTTCTTACTATGTTCCATTGAAAACCCTTGACCATTTACCATTACATAGTGCAAGATCAATTCTGGATTGGTTTTTACCTGTTCCCATATTGTTGCTTATCCAAGTGTGACTTTTACCAATGAAACATATATCTTGAAGACCAATGTTATGCAAAATGTTGTTAACCATACCATCTGTTGAAGAAGAAGTATGTTGCTCATTTCCGAGAAGATGAAAGTTACGATCACCAATAAAAATCCAAGGTTGATTTATGTTGTTAACCAAGTCTTGAATAAATTCCCACTGATTCTTCTTTTTAGTATAAGCATAAAAACTATACATACATGAAAGGAGCCACTCTGGTTTACTAGGATTAGCTTGAATTAAACAGTGTATCATAATTTTTTAGCTATTAATAATTTCACAAGAAAATCCATCTTTCCAAAGAAGAACTAAACCCCCAGATAAGCCAACTGAATCTAGGATAAGACTGTTAGGGCATCTAAAAGCATTTATTATAGGTTTTATCTTAACGTTACTTAACTTGGTTTCACAAAAAAAAATCCGGGTTTTCTGTTCTAATAAGATCTTTTAAGTGATTTCTAGTGTCTTGAGACTTAAATCCTTGCACATTCCAAGATAAAATTTTCATATTGAAACAATGAAACTTAGAGAAAAAGAAAACAAAATATGCTTTTTAGTGAAATGCAAATGGATATGGGAGAAACTTTTGTAAAAATTTAACAAACTAGAAACAGAATTTTGAAATACCTAAAAATGGTGTCAGTTTCGGTTCCATCCATCACTATGTCTTCCATGTCCTCAGATACAATATTGTTTGAAGTATAAGCTATATTGTCACTCGAGTTCACTCCATGATTAGTAAGGACGGGACTTATAGGTTTGAGACTAGGCATTACCATGTTATCTTTCTGGATTTTTATCCTCTTGTAAGTCTTATTGATTTTAACATCAATTTCTACTTCATTTTGATTTGTAATTTCCATATTTTCATTAGCATTAGACAAATTATTATTTTTTTTTCTCTCAAATTTTTCTTGATGATTTTGGTATTCATCTTCAGTCATTCCTCTTAACCACAACTCTTTTGTTATTTTCTCGCAAGCTTCCTCGTCATGATCCACTGTAAAGAAAGAGTCACATAGATTATGAAGTTGCTTCAACCAATGATATTTGATCCATGTTGCTCCTCCAGATCTTGTATTCCACCATTCCCATCTCTTAAGAGGCTTGTTCAAGCTCATTTCAACCCTTTCAGTTATCTTATTGTTGTACCTTAGTCTACAGTCTTTTGGATTAGTTTCCCCTACTTTCCTTCCCAAATCTGCGGTAGCTTCATCAATAACTGCAATAGAGTGGTGCTCAAGTAAAATATTTTTGAAAGTAACATTCCATTTTTGATATGTAAACTTCCAATCTTCGACAACTATATCAATAGTGTACCCCTTTAGAACCAATAGACATTTATTAATATTCTATGGTGCTTCCTTGAGTATATCCTCTTGATCTTTTTGACTATTAAGTTTGAAAACAAAGAGATTCTTTCCCAAAACTTTGAATTCCTTTCTTCTGTATTTCTTCCATAAAGTATTGATCTCCTCTTCCAAAACACAGCTTCAATAGTGTCTTTTGACATAAGTTTCATATAATATTGTTTGACCATTCATTTGCAGATTCATCAAGAGCCTTAGAACAACCAATAACCATACGACCAGGTCTGGTACTGCTGTACTGGTGTCCTTGATATCAGTTGTTCTTATTTGCCTAGTCATACTACTAATTTGTTTGCTAGAGTTAGCTTATAATCTTTCTAGGGATATATGAAAGAAATGAAGATTGTGAAAGAGCTTAATGTTCTTGCAATTCACGGTTCTGATTTTATGGGTTGAAAATATATTATGGATTATATTTCGACTCGAAATATCCCATAAGAGATGAAACTGATTCCTGAAATTACGACAATAGAATAAAACATGTAAGCATGGATTTTTGTTGCCATTTTATTCCTGTGTAACAAAAGGAAGCGTGGAATATTTCTTGTAAAAATCATTGGAAAAGGTTTTGAAATTTTAAATTTTTGAATTGAGAGGTGGACTAAGTTGTTGGATCGGTTGAGATTTCATAGTACCAAAAACTTGATGTGGAACAGAATAATGATTCAGATACTTTAACATACTTTGAGGCTCCACCATGTTAATGATGGTCAGCAATACGACTTGTATTGACTTTATAGTCATTAGTAGGAAAGACACATTTTTAACAAAGCTCTGGTACTGGATTCTCACCATTGTAGCTATCAAGGGACCTGCAAAAACAAGTAGTGTCCATAAGTGAATTTTTTTAGAAAAGAAAGTCTATTAATCATAAAAAGAAACAATCAAGACTCAATCTAAGAAAGATTATTCAAAGAGATTCAGTTGATAACATATGTTGGCAGAAAACCGATGAAAAAGAGTAAAACTAAATCAGAATTTAACAATGACATTAACACATATATTAAACATTAAAGAAAACAAATAGAATGGTGAAAAGAAAGGATTTTTGGAAACTATAATCATCATCAAATTAAACAGACAAGGAAAAGATCAAGAAATCATAGAATTTGAGATTTTTATTATTTATTATTTATTTATTTATTTTAACTCATATTCACCCGATCCTTAGAGGTGTCATGAAACATCTTTCTGAATAATCTGTTCCAAGTGAACCTTTAAAACTAGACATTCACTCAGAAAATATTTTCCCATCCAATTTATTATTTTTTAATAAAATTAATATAATAATAAAAATAAAAATAATTTTAACCTAACAACATATATAAAAAGTTTACTTTCTTCATCCCACTTTTTTATAATGTATTAAAAAAATAAAAAATAATAATTAGGAGACCGAAAAATTTCCTAAATATAAAATTATAATTCTTTATACTTATAGGAAATTATAATTATATATGAGAATTTTATATTAAGAAGATGTCTTAGGCACGGGGCAACATAGGAAACACACCATCGCTACTGGACAAACTCGTAGGACAAAAGATTAGGAAGGACCTCTTTTTTTTCTGCAAACAAAATTTACCAAAAATCCTTCGCTAATGTAATCCAAAATGTAAAAGCTTATGTAAAAAATACATTAATATATTCAATGAAATAAGAAGTGAGTCCATCACGTAACACAAGTACTGTATGACCGTGGAAGACTAGTAAAACCAGCTCCATGTGAATTAAGCAGCTTTTGTCGGAAGCCGGAAGAATTACCCGCTAGAAAGGCAGGCATTTTCGTCAATTCAGTCAACTTTCTATAGAGTTCAAGGAGCAGAGTAAAGTAGTAAACCCCCCAAGAGATAACGCTTGTTTAAGTTTGAAGGTCATTATACTAGTTTCCTTATTAATTTCAGCGAACAAAAAAGACTGAAAGAAAATATATAAAATAAAACCATATTAAGTGTAATCCTACTATTTTTATTACCAGATAAATTTATACGGTTCTCGGTTCCAAGTATTCACTTGAACGTGGCTTGATAATATCAGAAATGGTATCCTGATAATATCACAACATAAATCTTATCTATTTCTTAATAATTTTTCAGAAGAAGAAAGAAAAATGGTGAAGGGAGTGTGAAAGTTGATGAGAGAGAAGGATATTGTTTTTAGAAATAAAGAGAGAGAGAATAGAAAGAGATTTTTAGGGCAATAGTTTTGTTTTGAAGTGCTGTAATACCACATGGCTTCGTTGCTTCTGGGGCCTAATCATCTACCAGAAAATGAAGGAGCAGGAGGAGAAGGAGGAGGAACAGTAAAGATCATTCCTTCTCATCCTTCTAAAATGGAAAACGAAAAGGTATTTTAATTTTCTTATCCGATTTATCATTTCTCCTGTTAGATTTTGTTGTTTCACTGATGTTTTTGTTTGAGTTCGATCTGAAGTGATAAAAAGTGGGAGAGATCTCTTAATTTATTCATTTTCCTGAGTTAATTTTTCTTCTTTCTTGTTATTGATCTATTAGGTATTATTATCATATTTTTAGTTCTTCAAACAAATTCCCTGGTCGTTTTTAGTATTATATATTTTTGTTTCATTTCTTGGATTTTTCATTTGTGTAATAGTGATTCTTTTTCAGATGACTAGGGTCCTTATTTAGGTGTTTGATCTCCTTTTAGGTATATATGGTTTTTGTTGAGTTTGGGTTTTCTTAGTGAAGGGAATAAACTTTTTTGTTTGTCTTTCTACTTTGCTTTCTTATGGTGTTTCTTACTTCTTTTTTTAGGCATTTTTCTTATCTTTTTTCGTTGCTTGACCTTTAATGTTGTCTAGTTTAGTTCATAACTAGTATGATTCTTTCTTCATAGTTGTGTCAATTCATTTGCAAGTTTCAAGCATTTGATGCTTTCTTCAGTGCTATTCTCGTCTACTTCATCTATGCTGTGAGGACTTCACTTTTTATTTCTATTTCACCTTCCATCTTTGTTCAGTTTAGGGTATTGTGTAGTTCTATTATCGCTCTTGAAGTTTAATGGTTGGTTATATTTTCTCTATCTTTTGTTATATTATTGGGGTTGTGTGATCAGTGGTGTTGGTTGATGGGGTTCACCTCTCTTCAAAGATTAGATTTCTTTACCACTTCTTTTTTTGGTTCACATGGTTAATGTTGTTCATCAAAGTCTATTTCATCGTAATATGCTGCAGGAAATATCAGCCGCAGTTGTTGAGGGAAATGATCAAGTCACTGGTCACATCATTTCTACCACCATTGGGGGTAAAAATGGCGAACCCAAGCAGGTGGGAACTAGATTGTACCAAACAATCTTCTAGTTATTCTTTCATATTTTAGACGATAGATTTTAAAATGCCGCTACCTTGCTGGAGTTTTCTTCGTATTTTTGACTTAGTATATTAAATGACAAGTCACGTGTCAATCATCAAAAACTTTAACTGTGCCAACATTTTGGTGAAAGCTGATCTTTACTGGAACACTGAGAATTGAAGTTCTCTCGTGTTACTTGCTGCAGACTATCAGCTACATGGCTGAGCGAGTTGTGGGGACAGGGTCCTTCGGAATCGTGTTCCAGGTGCATAATTGGTAGTTTGATAGTGTTTTTGGTTATTATGCGCTACCCTTTGCAGTCCATTTATCTTATCTACTGGTAACTCAGGCAAAATGTTTGGAGACCAGAGAGACTGTGGCTATAAAGAAGGTCTTGCAAGATAGACGGTACAAAAATCGTGAGTTGCAATTAATGCGTTCGATGGATCACCCAAATGTGGTCACCCTGAAGCACTGCTTCTTTTCCACGACAAGTAGAAATGAACTGTTTCTCAACCTGGTTATGGAATATGTCCCCGAAACCGTGTACCGGGTTTTGAAGCACTACAGCAATGTGAACCAGAGGATGCCTCTCATCTATGTGAAACTCTATACGTATCAAGTAAGTCTTGTGTTTTTATTGGATTAGTTTTATGGCAGTATTCTTCTTCCATTCACTTATATTGAGTAAAAAATATGTTCCAGATTTTTAGAGGCCTAGCTTATATTCACAGTGTCCACGGAGTTTCACATAGAGATGTGAAGCCTCAAAATCTTCTGGTATGTGTTTCTCTTTAAATGTTATGTTCATTTGCTTAATTAATGAGATAAACATTGTTCCATAATCTCAGATGGACTTTCTTACAGGTTGACCCTCTTACGCACCAAGTCAAGCTTTGTGATTTTGGAAGTGCTAAAGTGTTGGTATGTGCATCCCCTGTTTCTACTATGTCCTTTTCTCGGTTTGTTGTTTCCCGCCGGTTTTAGTTTTGCATTACATCAGTGAAGTATGAAAAAACTTCCTTCCAAACTCGGTGGAGTAGATATATCGTATAGATCTTCTTATGATCCATACACCTGCTAGGTACAAGCCTGGTTTATGAACAAAAGTTTGGGCCTGATTTGGTAATTCTTCCATAGTTATACATTTAGGAACTTGCCTGACGTGGAACTTTGTTTCCAAGCATGATTATATAAATAACCAATCCCAGGTGAAAGATGAAATCTAAAGCTAATCTGGCGGAGAAATTAAAAGTATGCTGTTTTGTGGATTTAGTCTCATCTTGCCTTATCAATTAAGGTCTATGTTTTGCTGAAAGTTCCCACTGACCATTTAGGTGCATTTAAATTATCTTAAGGTAGTTATTGGGTGTTGGTTGCAATATTGAGGTTGAAATAAAATAAGGATAGAGTTATATCTTGTAGTGTTGCACCATGTTCTGATGTGTTGGTTGTTCGGGGATTCCAATCAGCAATATGACGTGGTATAGATAGTCTCTCTTCTTTATTTTTGTTCAGCATCTGTTTTGTGGTTTTGGATTTGTTGATAGTCCAATTTTTAGTTCGACTTTCCAAGTCCCTTCTTTCTCTTTTTTTTTTTTTTAAGTTGATCGGTTCGTTGAACTTTTAAATGAAGAAATTTATAAACTATTTTTTCTTAATTTTTCTTTCTTGGTTATTGTTATTAGTTACTATTACTTTTTAACTGAATTATTGACCTTTACCAGGTTAGAGTTGAAGCAAATATATCATATATATGCTCTCGCTATTACCGGGCCCCAGAACTCATATTTGGTGCCACTGAATATACAACATCCATCGATATTTGGTCAGCTGGTTGTGTGCTTGCTGAGCTTCTTCTAGGCCAGGTCAGGAGACTCAGAACTTGTTATGCATTAGGCATCTTGAAAATGTACATATAAGTTTGTTTAAGTTAATCTGACAAGCTGACACCTTCATTTCAAACTTCTCTTAGCCCTTGTTTCCTGGAGAAAGCTCGGTAGATCAGCTTGTTGAGATCATCAAGGTATCACTTCTTTTTCATTTTGGTGATATGATGAACCATGCTGTTTTGAATAATGAATGATAGTACCTTATTAGATGCTCTCTTTCAGGTCCTTGGTACTCCAACTCGTGAGGAAATTCGCTGTATGAATCCAAATTACACAGAATTTAGGTTTCCACAGATTAAAGCACACCCGTGGCACAAGGTATATGTTTCATAGTTTCTAGCATCATCAATTTTTCTTCAATTGTTTTCATACATTCCGTGGCACAAGGTATATGTTTCATAGTTTCTAGCATCATCAATTTTTCTTCAGCTCTTTTCATATATTTTTTTGTTCTGTATAAAAACTGATTTATGTTCAGTAAATATGGGTAGATGCAGTCCATAACATCTTTGTTGGAATAATGTGTTAGCCGTGTAAGAAGTGTCCCCCCTTGGAGCTGCATTTGTGGTTTCATTTGTTATAGCAGTAGTGGATATGCGCAATTAAGCTGGTAATAGACATTGAATCGTAACTAAAGTTTAGAATATATGTTGATAGGCAAGTCATTGGGATACAATATTGCTCTTTTGTTGAAGGCTCTAAGTTTCGACATGGCCTTGCCAGCTTACTGCAGATATCAACTGATTTCCTCAAGTGTTTGTATTTACCTTTACTTTGTGCATCCAGGTTTTCCACAAAAGGATGCCCCCAGAAGCAATTGATCTTGCTTCCCGACTACTTCAGTATTCACCAAGTCTCCGATGCTCTGCGGTAAGCCATTCTATATGTGTGTCCTCCATAACCACCTAAAGCTACCTTCACATCTTCTATAGTTAACACAACTACATCAGTTATACTACACTAATTTGCATCTCTGCAGGTTTTTTTCACAGTTTGGGTTATTTTCTTCTTTCTTTTTCCTTTCAGTTTTTACCCCGTCAAATGCTATTGTTTACCATAAAACTGGTGTAATGTTTTTGGTTGAACTTCAATTCTGTCTTTTGCAGCTAGAAGCATGTTCTCATCCTTTCTTTGATGAGCTCCGTGAACCCAATGCCCGTCTGCCGAATGGCCGACCTTTGCCTCCTCTCTTCAACTTTAAACAAGAAGTATGTCATTGTTTTTTGTTTCCTTGAGTTAATTTTTTCTTCTTCCCGTGAGAGTTTTATCCCATTAACCGCTCACCAATTTGCTTTTATTGCTATTTCTATTGATTGCAGTTATCTGGGGCCTCCCCTGAGCTAATTAACAGGTTGATACCCGAGCATGTGAGGAGGCAGTTGGGTCTGAATTTCGTGCACCCTACAGGCACATAAATGGAGACAGAGACATGGTATTTATATATAGTCTACTCTGGTAAAGATGCTAAGCAGAGAGGCAGGCCCGGCCTTGGTGCTGAGCAAGCTGGGCAGTTGTCCAGGGCTTACGTTTGCGGTTGAATCTCTGGGGTTGCTCCTCTAATCCTTAAAAGCAGTTGACAGTTGCGGTTGCTTCTCCAAGCCTTAAAAATCACTTTTCTCATAGGATGAGTCACCAAGTCGGGCTTACCATAGGGTTTGTTGCACGTATTAAGTGTTGTGTAATTCTTGCAGAACTGAAGTAGATTTTCAATATTTCATGTTTGTAAAATAATTTTGTTTTGTTTTGGTAGATGGCCAGCAAATTATACGCTTGATGAATGTATAACTGTTTGTGTTACCACCTTTTGGCTATTTAAATCACCTTGGGTACAACCAGCTGAATAATTTCATCCAAACAAACTAACAAAACTAACGATGGTCACACTTGTTGAGAGAGGCTACTTAAGAAGCTAAACCCTGCATATCCATTTTTTCTATTAAAATCAAACTGTATTGATTTAACTTATAATCTCATATCCATTTTTTCAATTAAAATCAAACTGTATTGGTTTAACTTATAACCTCATTTGGAAAGAGGGAAAAAACAACGGATTTCTATGAGAAAGCCACTAGTTGCTCAAGTTATAGAAAGAAGGTGTTGATTCTTATCGAATATATACTGGTCTGGGCTCTCTCTACTCCACTGGCAGCCCAGGTTCTTAACAGTAAAGACTAAACACATTCTCCCCGACTCATTTCGTCCTTTGTCACAAAAACTCAAAACAAAAACATGGAGAAGGTAAAGGGAAAAGAAGTAGCTCAAAAAAGCTTAACATCGCCATTATTCATCCCGACCTTGGAATAGGTTTCTTTCTTTTCTAACTCAATTCCAAAAATCTGTTTATAAGTAGTTCGATCCGATCTGTGAATATGAAATTTCCTTTTTCCTGGAAAAAATGGATTCTTTTTAACCTAAAATTCTAATGTATTGTAGGGGGAGCTGAAAGATTAATTGTTGATGCTGCTGTTAAGCTTGTATCTCATGGCCATAATGTCCGAACTTTTACTTCACCTCATGACAAAAAATTGATGTTTTGAGGAGACACTTTCCGGTAACAAACAATTCCCCTTCATGTTTAATTACAACACTGAATAGAAATTTCCCCTTTAATTGATTTTCGTTCTAAAGTAAGATATAGAGGATCACTCTGATTCAGCCAAACAACTTCAACATGATAATGTACATAATGATATTACTGATACTAAATTGGGAAAGAAACCATATTAGATTTAGTAGAACGATGATCTATCAACATGAAGCTTTTTAGATCAAGGCTCATTTTATAAGTTTGTTGAACTTGATGACCATGTGATTAATTAAGATAGAAGTTGGAAAAAGGAATAAAAGAAGATAGAGCTGGGCATTTAGTTCTCTACATTCTCTGATTTCCTTTTGCTTTATTATTGTTAACTAATGTAGTAAAATCTTAATACAGTTGTCTGGTTAATGCTTATTTCATCAGCGTATATTCTCTAGTTACATTGAAGAAGCCTGTGTTATTTTTTGATTTGTTTTTGTTCTAGATATATTGGTTCCTGAATCCTGGTATACATATTGTGCAGGTAAATTCCCAGTTACTATATATGGTGCCTTTTTACCTCGACATTTTCTACCGTTTCCATGCAGTGTGTGCATATATGAGGTGCATCTTTGTTGCTCTATGTGTACTATTTACGTGGTCATCATTTGATGTTGTGTTGGCTGACCAAGTTTCTATCGTTGTCCCTCTGATGAAATCTAAGAAGTCAACAAAAGTAATTCGTATTTTTTTTTATCTTTCTTTCTTTCTCCAAGTTGTTTTTCAAGGGAGGCTGTTTGGCATAAGGTTTTAATTTCGCTTCCCACTATTTCTTTGCAGGTTGTATTTTATTGCCATTTTCCAGATTCGTTGCTGGCAAAACACACAACCATTCTTAGAAGGATATATCCAAAACTGATTGACCTTATTGAGGAAGCAACTACAGGTCTGACCGTTGGTTGACTTGTAATATAGCTTTCTCTCTTTATGAGAATTGCCTTTGGATCAATTACCTTTCTGTATTGACGTAGCTAAAAGGTTTACTAATAAGATTAATGTTGAAATCCACAGGAATGGCAGATCTTATCCTTGTTAATAGCAAATTTACTGCATCAACTTTTGCCAGTACATTTAAGTGTCTCAATGCAAAAGGAATTCGACCAGCTGTTCTTTACCCAGCAGTCAACGTGGATCAGTTTGAGAAACCCTCTGCTTATAAGTAACGGACATGCTTGTATATCATCCCTTGGTATTCTTAGATCTGGATTCAAATACTAGATAATTTCATCTGCTTTTAAACTGAAATTCTTATTTGGTTGGCCTTTATGCAGCTTGAACTTGCTCTCGATCAATCGTCTTGAAAGGAAGAAAAACATTGATTTGGCAATTCATCTTTCGCAATGCTTCATACCTAAAATCAGATGTTCTTAAAGGTGACGATGTGGGGAAGGCTTCTCTCACTGTTGTAGGTAGACTCTCTTTTACCGATTTAGTGTTCCCCCTACAAAGGATTCCTTCTGCAGCATGTACTACAATGATCAAATGTTGTCCATCTGTCTGCCTTTTTTTTGTCTCGTATCATTTTTTCATTGTATTGTTTCATATTCCCCTGGTGTCTCAGGTGGTTGTGACAAACGTCTACGTGAAAATGTGGAGTATCTAGAAGAACTTAAAAGCTTAGCTGAAAGAGAAGGGGTGTCAGATCGGGTTAAATTCATAACATCCTGCACGACTATAGAAAGAAATGCGCTCCTCTCCCAATGCTTGTGTGTTGTTTATACGCCAACGGTGAGATGTGATTTACTTTTTTCACTCTTGCTCGATCATTTTATTCTACTAACGGCTGAAAAGTGAAAATTTGTTGCAAAACAAGCATACATATGGTTGTAGTTAAGATCACAAAGAACAACGCATATAAATATGAATATTAAGATCTTTATGGTTCACCAAGTATAGGGACACGACATGGAGTAACACTGTAACAGAGAATTTGTATCTCACAGGCAACAGACAAAATCGAAGGGTTTATACCTTACAGTAAGTTTATTTCTTCCTTGAACCAATATCTAACGTGTGTTTTACACAGGATGAACACTTCGGCATTGTTCCTTTAGAGGCAATGGCAGCGGAGAAGCCCGTTATTGCATGCAATAGTGGTGGTCCTGTTGAGACTGTCAAGGATGGGATCACGGGATTTCTTTGTCAACCAACTTCACTAGATTTTTCACTTGCTATGGGCAAGTTTATTAGCAATCCTAGCATGGCGGAGAGAATGGGTGGTGAAGCACTAAGGCATGTCAGCGAATCATTCTCTACCAAATTTTCTGGCGCCGCTTAAATCAGTATGTTATCGATGTTGCTCGAGGAAAAAATGAGTGATAATGGTGACTGAACGAATTGTGCATGATTTGCTTTACAAGCAAGGTTCAAGTGCAAATGATGATTGCCTTGCATTCTTTGCTCTATAAAATTCACTCATTACACACGTAGGAATAGAAACACTTATTTTTCATTATATGTTTTTGTTCTTTTCAAATGTATACCAGGAAGCATGTGAATTGTTTGCACTACCACTTCTAACTGTGTAAGGTGTATGTGAACACAAGACTGTTGATAGTTATTTTAACATGGTAACTAAAGAGGGAAGCCAGACCATCCCAGATGTTGTTTGAAGAAGAAACTCAAGGTGGTTGCTCAGCCTAAGTAGGAAAATAAGTCCAAAAGGTGAGGTGACAACATACATACTTTTATAGTTATATAACAAGATCCTTGGATACTTAGTTCCCGTTCCATTATCCTACTGGTTTTCTTGGAATCTTGGTTAGTTCCTGTTCCATTGTAATCTATCCGACTGGTTCTGCGTAGTCCAATGTGCGGCATCTTCGCTCTACACGGACTACACTCTTTTGAACTATGATATGCCCTGTTGTAATTAAAGTTATTGCGGTCAGTGCACCAAAATGTCCCCTACGCTTTTGTGACGCATCAAACCTAATTTAAGTTGGAATAAAATAATAAATCCGTGGGTTATAAGTCCAAAGGTGTCACTATCCCACTACATAAAACCCAACAAAACAAATTTGATACAAAAAACTCATTACATCTCAACTGTTCATATTACCCTCACTTATAAACCGCTCAACTTCATTAACTGCTCACTAAATTGAATTCGACCTCATTATTTCCCTCTTTAACTTTTCTCTTTAACAACTTCCAAAATCAAACCGTTCAGAATTTTCAAAATCATCACAAGAAAATCGTGAAACAGCATCATCGTCATCATCATCCATATTAAAAATCATCACATAAATCTCCCTGAAACAAACATCATCATCATCAGTAGAATTGAGTCATCATGATCCTGAATTTATGATTCTCAAACGGTTGTTCATCATCAGTAGAATTGAGTCTTCTAATTTTAACTCATCATCATCTCCCTGAAGTTCCTATTTCATTCTCTAACAGTTTAAACCTAACCAAAATCACTGAAGATCATTAAAAATGGTGAAGAAACAAGACAAAAAGAAAGATAAGAAGATGAACAAAAAACTTAATAAAACAGTTAAGAAACAAGAATCTCCAAAAGGAAAATCGAAGTTTATGGTTTCATCATATTCTGTGATTGTTTATGGTTGAAAATCAAAATGCATCAATGATTTTTAGTTTCGCGATTTTGATTTCATCAATGAATTTGGTTAATAAGGTTTCATCTGTTTCGAAATCACAGGTTTCATTGTTAGGTTTCAATTACATTTTTCTGTAATTAGGTTTCACTGATTTTCATCTTGGTTTCATCTGTTTGTAGCATGATTTTAGGTTTCATCTGTTTTGACCTAATTTATTTACTTAATGTCTATTACATTTTTCTGAAACTAGGTTTCACTGATTTTCATCTAGGTTTCATCTGTTTGTAGCATGGTTTTAGGTTTCATCTGTTTTGACCTAATTTATTTACTTAATGTCTATTTGTATGGAACCAAAAAAGGTTTTACAATTTCTGTGTATGGTTGTGACCAACAGTGTTGGTGTTTTTTACTTAATGAGTATTTTGATGGAACCAAAACAGGTTTCATCATATTCTGTGTATGGTTGTGACCAACAGTGTTGGTGTTTTTTACTTAATGGGTATTTTGATGGAACCAAAATTGATTTCATCATATTCTGTATATGTATGGTTGTGACCAACTGTGTTGATGGAACCAAATTTGGTTTCATCATATTCTGTGTATGGTTGTGACCAAAATTGGTTTCATCATATTCTGTATATGGTTGTGACCAACTGTGTTGATGTTTTTTACTTAATGCCTATTTTTCTGGAACCAAATTTGGTTTCATCATATTATGTATATGTATGGTTGTGAACAACAATGTTGGTGTTTTTTACTTAATGGGTATTTTGATGGAACCAAAATTGGTTTCATCATATTATGTATATATATGGTTGTGAACAACAATGTTGGTGTTTTTTACTTAATGGATATTTTGATGGAACCAACATTGGTTTCATCATATTCTGTGTATGGTTGTGACAAGTTTTGTTTGTGCTTATGGTTTACTTATTCTGTAACAGGAAAAAAAAGACTGACAGAACCATATAGATGCTCGTTGCATCATTTGTGTGCAGAGGCACCTAAGATAAAAGCTTTGATACAAAGTAAAGAAAAACACATGAAGGCACTTGTTGCTTGTCCATTTTGGCGTTTCTTCAAACCGTTCTTCGATGGTACGCTGCAAGAAGAAAAATTAAAGAAAAGGACCAGAGCAATTCAGATGATCTTAGGTTCATATTATAGAAGTGTCAAGCGTCAGAAACCAGATTGTTCCAAGTTGATGAGAGCAAGGAATATGATACTACAGACAACACCTGAACATTCGCTGTCATTTTTGGTCTACAAATGATGAAGAATGTAGATATACCCAAAGATGTTGAGCTGAAGAAAAAGGTGAACATGTTTGCGGGCGAGTATTTTAAAGGAGATAAGAAGATGAGGAAAACTGATATTGTCAGAGCTATGATGGAAACTGCAGCAGATGAAACCAAAGCTGAAGAATTCGTCAAGCTATTCATACTCTATCTCTTGGTTTCGATATTTGTCCCAAACAAAGGTGGGCAGAATCTGACTTCAAAATACTTGTACTAAGTATTTGAGATGAATAAAGTGTGTTGGCCTGATGTTTTTCATGAGTATCTACTTGAGTCTAAAATTAAAGCTAAAGAAGTTGATGATGTATCAGGTTGCGTCATTTACCCATTGGTAAGTTAATTTTTGTTTCTTTTGATTCATAAATTGTTTGTTTTTTATTTTTCCGAGTTTGATTACTAATTTAAATGTTGTGTTGTGTATTGTTTTTTTTTTCAGTATTGGTTTGCTGAGATGACAAACATAACATTGAGACAAGATGGGAACGAAATGTACGCAAGGTTCGCTAGATGGAACCTTGATGAAATAAGCAAGGAAGTGGTGAATAACTTTGATGATCTCTGCAATAAACCAGAATTTTCTCCAAGGTAAAAGCAACAACAATTTTTTTTGTTTATAATTTTTAATGTCTGAGAATTAAAATTTTCAATCATTTATTTGGTTGCACCTTATTCCAGATGAAAAGCAAATGATGGAACCAAAAAAAGGTTTCGTAGTTTATTTAATTCTAACTTATTAATCATAACTTTTCTTGTGTTCCGAAGATGAATGTGGGCTACCGTCAGGGATCCTTCTTGCTTCAATATAATGAACAAGAAATACGCTTGGTCCAGCGTATAAAGGAAGAAGAAATTCATGTTGAAGATTACATAGATGGTGATGGAAATGAAGAGGATAGTGCAAGTGAAGAGATTGTTGGTGAAAGAAATGAAGAGATTGTTGGTGAGAGAAATGAAGAGAGTATTGGAACTGGAAATGAAGATACCACTTACAAGGAAAAATATAAGTGGGCGAGAATTTTGATTGAAAGCTTACAAACGTTGGTAACAATGGGCTTTCGGAAGAAGATCAATCAATTCTTGCAAAATATGATGCTGAAGATAATTTAGAACCAGTGAGGAAGACTTACGTGAGACAGAAACGTAAGAGAGATGAAACAAAAACAGTTTCAAACACTGAACAACATGTGGAGGTGATATGTTGAATCTTAGATGAGTTAAATATGATATTATTTATTTGTGTGTGTTGGGTTAATGATAGTATCTAACATATGTTAAATATCGCAGGAATTGATAACCAAAGCTATAAATATTGTGGATAAAATGATAGAACAAGATGCTGGTAATGTTGAGGTTGAAGAAGATAGTGAACAAAAGTCTGACAATGATGAGGTGATAATTTAATTTACTTTACTTTGATTTGATTTGATTTGGTTTGTTTGTTTTCGTTGAATCTAATTTTTTTGAAATCAATAAATCTTGCAGGTAATGAATATGTCTGAAGAAACAGAACAACATGATGCAGTGGAACCTGAAAAGGTTTCAGCTCATGAAGAAGTTCAGGAGCAACATGGTGCAGTGGAACTTGAAAAGGTTTCATCTCATGAAGTTCAGATTCAAGGATTAACTGAAGGTTTGGAGGATTCTTTGCTGGAACCAGAAAAGGTTTCATCAACTGAAGGAGAAGTTCAGGAGCAAGAGATGATGGAACCAGAAAAGGTTTTATCAAATGAAAAAGAAGTTCAGGAGCAAGAGCTGATGGAACCAGAAAAGGTTGCATCATCTGAAGGCAAAGCTCAGCAACTGATTGAAGAGATTTTGGAGTTAACTCCGAACACAATTGAAGATTTGGAGGTGGATGAGAAAGTAGAATCTGAAATCAAAGGGAAGCAAGACAAATATAATATAATGTAAGAAGTTTTGGAGATAACTCCAAACACAACTGAAGATATAAAGGTGGATGAACAAATTGAATCTTCTTTGTCGAAGACTAAATTGAGGAGTGCAATAGAAGAAGTTTATGAATTGACTCCAGACACAATAAAAGATATCATAGTGGCTGAGAGAGTAGAATTGGAAGCGAAGAAAAGTTCTTCATCAAAGCCAGAGATACAGATTGAAGTGTCAACTCAAAGCCAGGGTTCAATTGATGAAACTATTCTTTAGCAAATGGAAGATGAATATGCAAAAAAGACTTCTACATCAAAGCCAGAAAGTAAAGGCATGTGCTACTACTCTGTTATAAACATGACAAATGATGTAATTGCTTTAGAAGATGACGTGCCTCATTTCGAGTTGAGATTGACGCAAACTGACAGTGACAAAGAAGATAGTGAAGACGTCAGTCCCGAACAAAAAGTGAGTAACATAATATCAAGGATGAGAAAAACCAAAAGGAGCATGCAAGCACCTGTTAAGATGCAGGATTATACACCTGGAGAAGCTAAGAAGAAGAAAAGAAACAAGACTCGTTGTATGAGCAGAAAACAAATTACAAAGTTGGAGAAAAAACAAAAAAAGAAAAGGGAAGTCAAGTTGAAAGCAGTGGACAACTTAAAAATTATGCAAGTGCTGGATTCAAATGAAAAACCGATTGTGTGCAGATATTTTAAAATGCACAATGAAAGGTAAGTGGCATTCATACCATTAAGTTTTTTGGTTTCATAATATAAGTGTTTCAGTTTCTTTTCTTCTTCTTAAATATTTAATTTTTTTTTCATCAATTTAACAACAGTGACATGGCTTGGGAGAAGAAATATCTGGGCCTGTACATTACATGAAGGAATATGAACACCTTGATAAGAAAAGGTGACATTGCAGGAGATATGATTGGGTTCTACATGCTCAAATTGCAAAAAAAAAATATCAAAGAACATCAAGAAACCAGATGGCGCTCCTAAGTACAAAAGGGCAGTTTTTCTAAGCACATATGTCTATCTAAGTTTCATCTAAATTCTCTTATACAAGGGGTCTTTCTGAAAACGATGAAACCAATTTTGGTTTCATCAAATAAGGTTTCATCTGTTTCAATTACATTTTTCTGTAAAAATAGGTTTTACTGATTTTCATCTTGGTTTCATCTGTTTGTAGCATGATGTTAGATTCATCTCTATAGGATTAAAAATTAGAATTTAATTTTTTATTTTTTAATGAATTTCAGACACTGCACTCGATCGGGCAAAGTTGCCACACTGCAATTGAAGCTGATAAAATGGATTACACTCCAGAATTTGTATTTGTTCCATTGCTAACAAAAATAAGTGAAAAGTCATATCACTGGACATTGTTAGTCTTTGATAATGAGACTGGAGAATTCTCTCACTACAACTCAATGGGCTCCACTGAAGATGAATGCAACAAAAGTGATGAAAGCATGAAAAAGAAAGAATGGTGTCAGCATTCGAACAACATGTTGCAAAGCTCAGCCTAGACCCGGCAAGTCAAACAAAAGAATTTATTTTGAGCACCCCTTTGTGCTGTCAACAAGATGTGTAAGTACTTTTAAAAGAACTTGTGATATCTTCATTTCAATCATTTTTTGTCTTTTTCAATTTAAAGATATTGTTTTTTTAATTTCAGGATTGATTGCGGACTTCATGTTTGCTATTACATGAAGAGCCTTTTGAAAGGAAATTTTTCATCCGAAGAGCACATAAAACAAAAGGTGCAAAATGTGAGGCCATAGTTGGCATGCAAGATACTCATTGACAAAGTTGCATACTATGAGTCCAAAGTTACAACTTAAAGTTATAATGGAGAAAAGACGGGCAAACATTAGGGTGGAGGAGGACTACTTGCAACATCAAGGAAGAGGAGTAACATGAAGATTCAGTTGTGAAATTATTTGGTTTCTTTTCAGGTGTGTCTCGTTAATGGTGGCAGAGAAAGAAGACTGATGGTGCGTTAATGGTGGTTGTTTGTTCATGGAAGAGAAGATGCAGTTCATGGTGGTAAAAAAAACAGTGAAACAGAGTTTGGCTTAGAGTTTGTGAAAAAAAAAGGTTGAAACTAAGAACAATGTTAATCAATTAGTTTGTGGTAAAATACAATGGTTGTCCGTAAAACATCTTATTCAATGATTTGTAAAGAGAGGGTAGCTAAGAAAAGTCTTTTCATAAATCACTACTCTTAAGTTATAAAATATGTTGTAATATTTTTCTATTAATCAAGGATGAACATATTACTCCATGATTTGTTTCATCTTATTACAGGATGATATTTTTCTGTTAATCAATATTTTTTGTTTCATCTTATTACAGATGAAAAAACATGATGAAACCAGAAAAGGTTCCATCATTATTTTTGGTTTTCATCTTGTTCCAGATGAAAAAACATAATGGAACCAGAAAAATTTCCATCATTTGTTTTTGTTTCATCTTATTCCAGATGAAAAAAAATGATGAAACCAAAAAGGGTTCCATCACATTTTTTGGCTTCATATTATTCCAGATGAAAAAACATGATGAAACCAAAAAGGGTTCCATCAACTTAAAGATATAAAAACCCTGAAGAATGTGACAATCTATGAAACCTATTTTGGTTCCAACAAATTATAAAAGCCTGCAACTCTGACAAACTTAATCTAAAAATAAAAAAACATGAAATACCTGGAGCAAAATGAAATTTTAACTGTAAAAATTATAGAAAAAAAATATAATATATAGATTAAAACATATAGTAGTCTAAACCTGTATTAGTCTAAACAAAAAATGAAAATGAAAGTCGATGAATTGTTGTAAAAATGAATTCACATCTGCCGCGCAGGGCATGTCCTTCGGTTATGGGCACTCAAAACATGGCAGCTACCACAAGTTCTCATCTTCTTATTAGGAACTGAACCTGTATTAGGAATTCTCTTCTTCTTCTTTGGACGACCTGGTTGTGGTAGAGCATCAGGACCAAGAACAAGAGATTTTGGAGACACAATCGAAGGCTTTTCAATTGTGGGGACATGATTAATTGGTTTTGCATAGGATTCACGGTAGAACTTTACTGTAAATTAGAATTCAACATACTTATACGGGTCTTCTTCATTTAGCATGATACATCGGATAGCATGGGCACAAGGAAAACCGTTGATGCGCTAGCGGTTGCAAGAACATGTTCTTCTTTCCAAATCAACCTTTTGTGTTAATGTCGAATGAAATTCAAACACATATTGCGACGACTTGGTGACACTGTATTCACGGCTGTGCATCTTGTTGTTGTACAACTCAATTTCAAATTCTGGACATAAAGTTTCTCGCCACTTCAATAATGTTGCACATTGTTCGCGACGTAGACACATTTGATTCATAAGCTTCACTCTGATCTCATCAACCCTGATGGCTATAGGCTTCTATCTCTTTTCAACGATCCAACTATTGAAACTCTCAGCAATAGTCGAACACAACCTACCATAACGACGACCCGGGAAATAAACACTTGCCTATTTATCAACTGGATCTCTGCTCAGATAATCTTGTAACTTCTGATTTTTGACCTGCAATAAATTCTCCTAGTTCTCTGAAAATTTTATATGTGTATTAGCATACGCACATTTTTCAAACAAACCAAGCACATAATTGTTATAAACCTTACTGGACTTCGGCAAGTATATATTGATATTGTTCTTCATATGCCAATAACACCAACCATGAGCAGCATCAGGGAATACATCATGGATTTGATTCACCAAACCACTACCTCGATCACTCAAAAAAGTAAGCTCTTTGCGCATATGAGAAAGGACTTGCTTCAAATTCTCCAAAAACCATTTTCAATTGGCGTCATTTTCCGAAGAAACAACAGCATAAGCAAAAGGATAGATTTCTGAAAACAGAACAGAAAAAAAATGTCTCAGCATATAAAAAAATGATGAAACCAGTTTTGGTTTCATCAAATAAGGTTTCATCTGTTTCAATTACATTTTTCTGTAAAAATAGGTTTCACTGATTTTCATCTTGGTTTCATCTGTTTGTAGCATGATGTTAGGTTTCATATGTATAAGATTAAATAACAAACTTATTTATCAACTCAGAAACAAATAGAATGTTTAAGAAACTTACCGTTATTCCCGGTTAGACCTGTTGCTGTCATGATATGACCAAGGTATTTGCTCTTCAAATGGGCTGCATCAAGGAATAACAAAGGACGACAGTAATTGAATCCACGAATGCATGCTCCGAAAAACAGATAAACAATCTCTGAAATTTTTGATTCCCATTTTCAACTTCCAAAATAACACGAGATCCAGGATTGGTTTCAGTCAATTTGTTGGTATACCATTTCAAGTACATAAATGATTTCTCATTCTCTCCCCATGTAATATTCAATGCATGCATCTTCCCTGCATATGCATAATAACGACTAATGTCAAAGCCATACTCTTTTGTAAACAGATTCATAATATCCTTTGTCTTCTTCTTTGGATTCTGTTTAATCTCTTCAAGAGTCAACCTACTAATTAGTTTCTTCGACAGATGTGGTCTGTTTACAACTCCACCACAACAAGTATGCTTCTTATTTAACTCCTTGATAATAAAAGGACTAACTTCAACACCATCAATAGAAACAACATATATATGCCATTCACATTTCTCTTCTTCCTTCTTAGAACAACATGCACCAATTCTCAACTTTTCATTCCTTGTCATCTTAAATGAATACCCAGATACCGAATGATATTTCAACAAATTAGAGCGAATTTGTTGAACACCTCAATTAAACACCTGATTGACACCCTGAAAAAGGCCTAACCAAGGAGCAGACTTCAACGGTTCTTTAAATTTATTACGGACACCATAATCAACTAAATTTATAAGTGCTGCATGCTCAAAAGATATAATTCCTAAACTTCGTGGCTGCTCATATGGTATGATTCCTGAAATTTCTGAACTACAACTAGAGGACTCATCTCTATGCCTTACATGTAACTCAAGAGATGGAAGATTATTAAACAAAGTAAATAAATCAACCGATTGGAGATCAAAATCAGAATTGATAACCTTTTGCTAATCACAAACTATGTGGAAAATTTATATAGAAAGAACAGAGAATTGACACCAACTTGAACATATACTACCCTTCAAATCACAAACAGATGCTTGTAGACCAATACGGAAAGATAATGTATCCTCTTTGTGAAATATAACAGCGAGAACAGATTCCATAACCTACATAAAAAAGTATGAAACCAAAAGAAGTTTCACTAGAATATAAACAACAACAAACAACAAAATTTGAATATTAACATCAACAGCATAACAAAATCTGATTCCAATAATATACAGGACAAGGTATGAAACCAAAAACAGTTTCACTAGATGTGAATATAAACAACAACACCAACAACAAAATTTGAATAAGAACATCAAAAACATAACAATTTCTGATTCCAATAATCTACAAAGAAAAAGTATGAAACCAAAAATAGTTTCACTGGATGCGAATATAAACAACAACAAACAACAAATATTGAAAATTAACATCAAAAACATAACAAATCTGATTCCAATAATCTACAGGAAAAAATATGAAACCAAAAACAGTTTCACTGGATGTGAATATAAACAACAACACCAACAACAACATTTGAAAGTTGAATTTCATTTTGAGATGAATGATTGAACTAATACAACAGCTTGAACCGAATGAGAATATGATCAAAATTGAAAGAATAAACTGAAACTTCAGTAGGAATCTTCAAAACACGAACAATTTGAAGTTAAAGTTCCTGTTCTTCACTTAAACAGAAACGCAAACGAGTTCGGTTCTTCAAAAGTTTGATAATCAAATAACAACCAAAATCATAATAAGAAAACCAAAATCAAAACCAAACTTACCTGATGAAATACAACTGAAGCTGAGTTTCTGTTCTTCACTTAAACAAATACGAAAACGAACTCGGTTCTTAAATAATCAATGGATTTTCAATTTCAGTGAAACAGTTTGAGATGAATCGAAGCTAGAGTTTCTGTTCTTCAATTAAACAACTACGAAAACGAACTCGGTTCTTCACTTAAACAGCAACTGAAGATATGTTTCAAACTGATTTAGCTACCATCAATTTGGAGAAGATATCTTTTGTTTCAAAAAACCCTAGCCGAAACTCTGTGCTTAGCTACCAGCAGAATCAGATCTCTAAACTTGATTTAGCTGATTTCCTCTCACCAAAACTAAGATTTGATTTTAACATTTATTTCCATTGAAAACTTATAGATTATATAGGAAGGGCAACTCGGGTATATTAAAAAATACTAAAAACTAAATTTAATCATTATTAAGGGAAATGGGGTTTTAGTTTCATTTTTAATTAAAATGGTTTTTGTTTATAAAAAATAATATGAAAGGGTTTTTTGAATAGGAAGTTTGTTCACCTTAGTTTTTTATACCAAGTTATGTAAAATAATAGGAAACCATAGAGTAAACTTGGGAGGTGGGGAAGCTATGTTTGTCTCCTACATGAAAAACAATGCGAAAAAAGTGTATGTAGATTAATTAAATACCTCTACAATTTCCTAACGTGTTCGAGTTATTTATACCTATTTAAAGATAAAGGATAAGGAGTGTCTTACACTGATAAAAGTTCTAAGCTATTCTTACTAGTTTAATTTATGTTTTTACGTTTTAGATATTAATTTTTTTTATTTAATATCTTTAATTTAATTTTTACTTTTTTTTTGTTAATCCAAACATAAATTAATAAATTAATAAAAAATAAATTAAATTTTTTGTTAAAAGAAATGTACACTAAAATAAACAAATAATTTAAGTTATTTTTTTAAATTTATTTACGGGACTACATTCATAATCGGTAAATAACTAATTTGGTGAAACTACCGATTATGATAGTAGAAAAATTCAAAAATTTCAAAGTTTGAGAAAATTTATTTCTGGGGCTACTTTCATAATCGGTATATAAATAATTTTCCGAAACTACTGATTATGATAGTAGAAAAATTTAAAAGTTTTAATGTTTGGAAAAAATTATTTTTGGGGCTACTTTCAGAATTGATAGATAACTAATTTGCCGAAACTACAGATTATGAAAGTAGAATATTTTAAATTTTTTAAAGTTTGAATTTTTTTTATTTATGTGCTACTTTCATAATCGGTATATAACTAATTTCCCGAAACTACAGATTATAAAAGTAGAAAAATTCAAAAAATTTAAAGTTTAAGTAAATTTATTTCTGTGGCTACTTTCATAATCGGTAGATAACTAATTTGCCGAAACTACCGATTACGAAAGTAGAAAAATTCAAAAAATTAAAGTTTAGGAAAATTTATTTCTGGGGCTACTTTCATAGTCGGTAGATAACTAATTTGCGGAAACTACCGATTAAGAAAGTAGAAAAATTCGAAAATCTTAAAGTCTGAGAAAATTTATTTCTGTGGCTACTTTCATATTCGGTAGATAACTAATTTGCCGAAACTACAGATTATGATAGTAGAAAAATTCAATTTTTTTAAAGTTTAGGAAAATTTATTTCTGGGGCTACTTTCATAATCGGTAGATAACTAATTTGCCGAAACTACCGATTATTAAAGTAGAAAAATTTGAAAATTTTAATGTTTGGGAAAATTTATTTATGGGGTTACTTTCATTATCGGTAGATAACTAATTTGCCAAAACTACCGATTATGAAAGTATCAAATGCGAAAATTTAAAGTTAGGAAAAATTTATTTATGGGGCTACTTTCATAATCGGTAGATAACTAATTTGCCAAAACTACCGATTATGAATGAAGAAAAATTCCATTTGGGGCTTATTGTATAATCGGTAGTAATCAAAATTGTCAAAACTACTGAATATACAATGATTTTAATAAAAAATTATCGAAAAAAAGTTGAATTTTTTTATATTAATTAATTACAATTTAACAACTAATACAATTAATTAACACTAATTAAACTAGATGGATAAGGGTTTTCTGAAATTATTTCAGAATGTCCCTAGTTTTGTTTTATTATGTAGTCCCTAATTCTTTTTGGGTCACCCTCAAAAACACCAGGTACAATTGAAGCCCTTCACAAATACCCTTACACAAAATAAATATATCCTCCATCTTCTAGAAACCTTATCCATTTAACAATAGATTACTTTAATATCCTCATATATATAATTTTTTACTAATCTATCTTATATAACACTTTTATTCATTTGAAAAACCAACCAAAATTTTACCACCACCACCGCCACTCTACCACCACCACCACTAAACAAACACCACCACCACCACCCCACCACCACCACTACACAAACACCACCA
>JAJJMC010014646.1:211014-235209 GCA_023531435.1 Papaver californicum | reverse complement strand
CCACCACCACCACCACCACCACCACCACTCCAAAAACACCACAACCACCACCTACATTACACTACTACTCCACCACCACGACTACCTCCAACTCCTTCATCGCCACCACCACCACCACTACCACCGCTTTCACCATCTCCATATCCACCACCAATCCACTACTTCCAACTCCTCCACCACCACCACTCCACAACACAACCACCACCTCCATTCTACCATGACTCCACAAAACCAAAGTTGACACCACAATTGACATACTCGGATGAGTGAACCTGACGTGAATCGAACGCGCATCTTCTAACGTGGAGTCGGTTGTGCTACCATTACACCACAGGTCCGTCTAATATAACTACTTCAATGTTTCTACGGTTCTGAAAGCTCTTAATCAGTTAGCGACAATTCTTACAAGAATACTGGTGTGCCACAAATTTAATTTAGTAAACTAAGCTCAAAATGAAACTAAAGCAGCTCATTGCAATCCACAAAAAGCAATCATTACAAATCCAATATCTCGGGGCACTCCGAAGTTTTCGAAAATGGTACATGTTTTTTTAAATATGTTTCACCTATGCAATAAACTAAACTCGAAATCAGCTTATTGCAATCCATAACGCAATCATTACAAAATCCAGTACTCTAGAAACACGATAACCACACATGTTTTTTCAAATTTGTTACATCGATACTCAACCTTACTATTGTTACATCTTGCAATTGCTTTGTGATAAGACTTGCCATCCATCAAGAAACTTATGTGTGATATTACAAACAACCCTTAACTCTTCTATTAAATATTTCTTCTCTTTTGCCAGAATATCATATCATCCTTTCTAAAACATACAATAGATTTGATGAATATATTGTAAAACCAGAATTTGTGTCTCACTGTGGATATTTACATTTATTTAGTATATTTTTGGTGTACTGGTGTTATCTACCTTATGCTCTAAATGATCGAACTGCTACATAACTGTTTATGTCTAACAATGGTTGATAGCACTCATATATACACTGCAACATTTGGGGGCTTTAATGGCTTCTTGATCACCTGACATATGCTATAAGTTTAATATTTGAATCTATCATGCATCCTTGTACCTAATTATCTTATGTATTTACGCCTCAACAAGGTATTGATGATGATGAATAGTGGATGATGATTAGGGTGGTTCTTATGGTAAGTTATTTTTCTTTAAGCATAAATAAAGCTCAAAATATCACAAAACCATCCAGAATCAGATCCAGTAGTTCACAAACAAATACCAAGTACAACTATCAGGTGTGTACACACGATACAAACCTCATAGACCAATACTTCAACCCAATTCAATTCCCAACTCAAAACCCCCAAAATTTAACTCAAAATCAATTCGTAAACACAAATTAAATCAGAAAAAATAAAAGATTGTACACAAGATAGAAGTATACATACCGTATAAAGCTACAAGTGAAAGTTAAAATCGAAATGAATCTAATGTTTTTCAGATGGGAAATCAAAGTCGGTAACGAAGTGAAAAATAAAATTAAACAACTGAAAAATAACGAATTGAAGAAGAAGATAATCAATTACCTGAATGAATTATTGACATACTAGAAACGATTCGATCTGAATCTTGATATCTAATCAGTTTTCACCACAAAATATGTGAATCCGACGGAGAATCAAAGTTGAGAATGAAGTGAAAAATGAAATTACACAGCTGAAAAATGACAAATTGAATTTGTTGGTGGCGGTGGCAGTGGTCGGAGAGAGAAGAGAGAAACAAAAATACCATGATAGTAGTGGCGGAGGTGGTGGTGTTGGTGCTGGTTATCGTGACAGTGATAAAGATAGTGGTGGTGGTGAAAGCGATGGAGATGGTGGTGGTGTGTGCGATTAATTTTTGTTTGAGTATTGATGGAGATGGAGATGGAGATGGAGATGATGGTGAATTTTTTTTAGAAGTGAAGAAGGAGTGGAAGGCTTATAAAAATTATGTTTTTATTTAAAATTACAATTATACTATTTGGGTATTTATGAAGTCTCTTAAGAGTATTTATAAAAACCCATGAGAAGAAAGGGTATTTATCGAATTCCCACGGAATATAAGTCCCATAGAAGATTTATTATCTATTGAAACAGTGTGAAAGCGGCCAGATAAGGACCATTTGTTCTTATTCGTCGTCACATCTAAGATGGCATTTTTTAGGGTGAAATTCATGTCTTTTTTTGGCTTCAATCAAAACATCTCAAAGAAATTCAACGTTATTCAACGTCAAGTGACCGCATTACATTCAAGGAAAAATGAAAATAACCTCCTAGCTTATTAAGGTCCCATGGGATGAAACCGACACCAGCAGTGTTAGGTAAAACTGCAATTGAAGGTTTGAACATGTGGTGGGTTAATGACTAGTGGTTGGGTGTAGATTATACATGGACCAAATAACAAACAGAATGAGAAATCGACTTGGCAATTACTATATAGACTGACTAAACACCTTAAATATGAAAAATTACTTAACTATATGTGCAAGGCTATTACAAATTTGATTACTACTTTTGTGTAGGAATGCGGCAATAACTTATCCAAAACCTGATTAGTATTTTTTGTGTCATTTATTTGCTAACTTTCAAAAATAGTGCAAAACTTAAAGAATATTCGGGAACGAGTGCATCCTTTTAACCGGGAGTGCACATTTCCCTGTTTTTAGACTAATTCCTATATAAGGATTAAATTGACCATTTGGCCATACCATGTGGCCGTCAAATTATCCGCGTCATCATGAAAAATGTAATAAGCGATATAGTTTCTATAAAGCAACAAAATATTGGTCGCTGACGATTATGTATTTGTCGCCAACGATCAATATTCAACCGCTCGGTTTAAACAAGGTTGATAATGACTATTTTCAGGCTAGCGGCCAAATTCAGACTAAACGAACAAATTTTCCACCACTATATATACGTCCAATAATTTTATTGGACTCACACCATTGTTTACACAAATTTCACTCTCTACCTATTTCTAAAATAAATTCATAGATTTCTTAATTTATTTTAATCTTAATTTCACAATCAATTGATTCTTTTGATGAAGAGGTTCAAATTGTTATAGATCGGTTTAAATCATAACAACAAACTTATGTTCAGGTGTTGCAACAACTGTATGATGAGTTAGATGAAGATATAGAACTGACTAACACTATGCAGATACCAAGAGCTCCCGAGCCAAAAGAAATATTCACAAAAAAATATGTGTTCGTTGTGTTTGTGTTTAATGACATATTAAGAGGATTTATCAGCAAAATAGAAAAATTGATGAAAAGCCCTCGGTCAAGTAGCTTACTAGGGTTGCTACTGCAATCTAATAATACAAAAAACATTAATAGACTGACAATTGAAGAAAATTATAGAGGAGTGCAAGGTGTTTTACATAGCTGGACTAGAAACTACTAGGTCCTTACTAACATTTACCAGGATCGTGTTACCTATGCACCCGAATCGGCAAGAGAAAGCTACTGTTCCTTTCTCACGGGTCCTAAGGTCTGCATAGGCCAAAACTTTGCTGTCATTGAAGCTAAAATGGTTTTTGACTATGATTCTGCATAGCTTCTCTTTCCATCTCTTGTCTTTAGATACTCATGCTCCTCGCGTGGTTTTGAATCTTGCACCTCAACATGGAGCACAGATCATATTACATCAACTTTGAGTTAGAGACAGGGATTATAACAATAGTGTGATGATGCTGAATCATAGAAAAGAATTTATAATACTTTAGTTGTATGTTGCTAGTTTTTAATGAGAGTTTTCTTTGTTGTAATTCCCGATAGACCTGCATCAACAGAAAAACATAAAGATATATCGTTGGTGTTGCAGATGGAAAATTAGCTTTAGTAGAAAATATTTATGAAAATATGCTAAAGCGTTCGTTGTGTCTGTGTTTAGAACAATTATCAATGTCACGGTCTATGGCATTGGAGTCAACAGAAAAAATGAATGAAGTGTTTTAAATGTTAAGAAACTACTCCCTCCTTTGCTTATAGATTGAGATAAATTAAATTCGCACAATTTTTAAGATAAGAAAAAAGAGATATATTTTTAGTTATTTTTTATAATAATATTCTTAGGATACTAAAATAGTAAAATTCAAAAATAACATGTCCCTTAAACTATGTCACAGATATTCATAAACTTTATATGGTTAAAAAATATTTTAAAACACCTATGTAATAAATATAAAGATGACTATCAAATTATGCATATTTCATATACGAATAATTATTGGCCTAATAACCCATAGATCCATTTTTATGGGTCTATAAGACAGCTAAACTATAATACTGTTTAAATACCCAAGTATCTAGAAGATACTCTTCTAATATCCTAAATGGATATTACACCCAAATATTAAGCCAACAACTGACGGAAATACCCTTATCTCTCTCCCTCTCTCTCTTTCAGCTATGCAAATATTAATCCAGGCATTGTTGAATCATAATTTTCATTACATCTATTCTCCCTTTTGCTGCAGCGTGATGGAGAGTTGTCATGCCATCTTTATCGGATATATAACAGATGGATCAACTTTCATCACTGCATCAACGAACTCAATGTTATCGAAATGTACTGCATAGTGAAGTGAGTACGCCCATTTTTATCGACTTCCTTCACAATATGTCCAAACAGATGGACTAATTTTGAATGTGCCCCTGTTACAATTATTTGATCAACGGTTAGTCTTAAATTAAGAATATTTGAATCAATGTTGGAGCTTTATTATATATCTGTCAGGATCTGTTCTTCTCCGTCCATTACCCAGCAGGAACACCATGTAATATATGATACATATAAGAATAAAAATTTGATTCTGGATTGACTTTGATTGAGAATTCTTGCTCATGTAATGTATAAAAAGGTTTGATTGAGTCACAAACGATGTTAGGAAGGTTGGGTCGATCTTAGGAAGACAAAAAGATCGAAAAAAATCAAATCAGAATTTTTTTTTTTCTGCTGCTGACTAAGAACAAAGAAAAGGATACGGTTTCTTCAACCCATTAGCAACGTTGTTCTTCAGCTTTGCAACGTTTATCTTCAGCTGCAATGGTTCTTCAACCCATTAGCAACGTTGTTCTTCATCTTTGCAACATTTATTTTCATCTGCAACGGTTTCTTCAACCAATCAGCAACGTTTATTTTCATCTTTGCAACGTTTATCTTCAGTTTTATTGTAACAGTTAATTTGTAACATCAAATAAACGTTGCAGATTTCATGTTTTGTTATTTTTAGCTTTTTTTATTCTTCTCAAACACTTTTGAGCCATGTACCGATTTTTTTAGAGTGTTTTGAACATGATGATACTATTTTCATCCTAGCTATTATCCGAATATTTTTTTTCCAATTTTATTTTAAACCAGGATGCAAACAGTTTCATCCTAGCTATTATTCGAATATTTTTTTTCAATTTTATTTTAAACCATGATTCAACCAGTTTCATCCTAGCTATTATTCGAATATTTTTATTTTCTTAGTTTAAAACAGGATGCATCCAGTTTCATCCAAGCTATTTTTTGAATAAATTTTTCCTTTTTATTTTAATTCAGGTGCAACCAGTTTCATCCTAGCTATTTTCTTTTGAAAAAAAAATTCCGAATTTACTATCAACAATGGATCTTGTTTTGAAGAGAATTTAAAATCCTTTCCAAAAAATAAGTTTTATTAAAATCGGATATATATTTTGAGAGTTATGAGTGTTTTTGTGATTTTAAATTGGAGAGAGAAAGGATAAAAAAGAAATAATTATAAAAGGAAGGGATATAATTGTCTAAATTTTTTTATGTCCATTTCACCCATCTCTAATTTTTACAAGTCCACTAGAACCATAAATTACGAAATCTTTGGCAATAGACCCATTTTCCGTAATAATTAATCAAAAGGATAACTTTAGAAATATTGTCTTGTTTAATGAAATATCTCAATTCTTAGGAAACAAAATTTTAAACAAAGGAGATCAATTTATAAGGAACGAGGAAGTATAAATTTAATAAGGGTGAATTTTGAGGTTTAGTGAGTGAAGCTTCTCGGAAGGTAAATTGTAAATTTATTATAAACATTAGAGACAATTATGCACAAATGAGAATGAGATAGATACATGACAAAAGAAACTTCAAGGAGAGAATGAAAAAGGTCCCGACACAAAATCCCTAAAAGAGTAAATCTATTGAGAACTAGACCCTAGTTAGTAATTCGGAATTCGGCAAACGTACGTAACGATAAACATACGAGTATTATACAGATTCGTAAAAACTAAATTTGGTAAAAAAATCCGGTCAGTCCGTGATTCGGCAGTAATCCGGAGCGGTATAAGTTTGTGTATAATTCGTTTTAAAGATATGAATTCGGCAAGAAAAATTCGGTATACATTAACTTTTAAAATATGTTATTTTTTCTATGGTTTAATGATTTTAATGAACTACATTGGCATATCCATAACCACGATCTCAAAATCCTTCGGTATCCATATTTTCTAAAAGAAATTAGATGTTTAAAGATTAAAATATAATTAGAAATGGTGAGATAGTGATGATATGACAAAATATTATACGGAATGTATAGTTCGTTAATTCGTAAATACGTATATATGCTTTTGTTGAATATTATATTTTCTCCCAGTGACCAGATTTTTTAAAAAATCTAGTCGTTGGGTATTTCTACTATATATAGAGGAAATCTCTTTCAACATTATCCACACTCACTTCCCAATTTAGTTTCTGCTTTATCCAAAAAAACACAATCATGGCTTCTACATTCAGCACTGGGGTGACTGTCAAAAACTATGACTCAGGTCGAAACAGAAACGTTTCTCAAACCACAGATTGTTTTTGGAACCGTGTATTTCACATTTTTGTGGCGTTAGACGGGAATAGAGGATCAAGAACAATGAATGGAACCAAGGCCAGATTCTAATTGATCTATGATAAATGTGATAATTATAGAAGGGATTTATATGACATGAAACAAAGTTATCCTCATATCGATAATGGGAGACTAGTAAGTGTATCTCAATACGTTATATATCATATCCGATTAGGATAATACTAACTTATAACAAATTTTATTTTTTCAGAGTAGATTGGCTCTTAGAAGATATAAGGATGTCTGTAGGAAAATTTTCAACCATCGTGAATGCTATGAATTCCTGAAAAAAATATTGAGTATTTCAACATAAATTAACTCTTTAAGTGTAATTTTATTGTAATGTCTTTTCCTTAAATGTAATGTTATTTTCCCTTATTGTAATGTTATTTTCTTCAATAAAAGCTTTTATGAAACAAATTTACAGAGATTCAGGGAAACTTACAGCTGGATTGTTCATAAATTCTAACCGTAAGTAACCCACAAATGGTAAAACATAGATTCTTTACGATTCGGTCTAGTTAAAAACCTGCCATAACCAAGATATACGGCTGGGTCGATACTCCATTTCCTAGCCCTAAGTTGCCCTGTTTTTTTATTAAAGCTCACATTATTAAGATGTTATTGAAAAATAGAGCTGTTATAACACTAATTAGGTGGGTATTGATTGAAAATGGAGCCGTTATAACACTGATTGGGTGGGTATTTAATGAAAAAAAAACTTCACCTATATATACTCAATTGACCAAATAAAAAGTTTAATAAAAATCACACCTTCTACATCCAAACTATCAATCCAAAACTCTTACATTCCTACTCAATTATACTTATAAATGGATCAACCCAACTTAAGTTGTTGTCACTCATAAACCACACTTTCTGGACCTTGTTGTACTTAAATTGAATCTTAAAAGGGCAACCGTACTTCTTTGTATGATGCACTCCCCTCTTCCTCGTGCTCTTTAGTTTATATACAAAATCCTTTCTTTGATGAATCTTGTACTTGCCACTACTCTCGCAAACCATTTGAAAGGAGGTGGGTCTTACTTGAGATTGTTTTGAACTATAATGCACATCTTTTTCAACCCTTGTTCTCGATCCCATTTTTTCGCATCGTCTATATGAACCCATTCAAAGTTATTAGCATAATGATCACTTGTATCCGCACTCAATTAGATAAAAGCTAGGGGTTGATCTCCATTGGTTCATGTATGAGCTCCATCTAAGAAAAATGAAACATAACCGTAAGAAAAACAGAAAAAATCATCTCAATACGCCAGTTACAGCTGGGTCGATAACTAAAAATCTAATCGTAACACCTATACTACGGCCAACTTAGTTACAAAAGCTAGCCGTAATCGAGATGAGTTTTTAATACGGTGGGCTTTTCCAGCAGTAAAAAATACACTACGACCAGCCTTTTTTACATTTGCCAACTGTAAGCGACCCTGAGATTCGATTACGACCATCTTTTCCAGCCGTAGTGGATAGCATTTAATATGCTATGCAACTACAACTAGGTTCTCGTGGGCATGATCTAGCCGTATATACATTCTACGACTAAGAGTTATTATTTATCCAATCGTAGGAAAACGTTTACGGTTGGGAGTTCATCTTTTCCCAACCGTATAGTTATCATATGACTAGGTTCTCATGATTTCCCAAACATAATCAGCATACGTATGGGATTTGGGGGTTTTCTAGCAGCGAAAAAATCAAACTTTCTACGTGCTTTAAGCAATTATATGCAACAAAACTGTTTTGGAGTTAAGTTAGATCTATACGTGACTTGTTTGAGCTTCATTTTCTTCATATTCTTGCCTTGGATCTTCAAAAATCATTTTAAGGTTCATATTCTTGATTTTGGGTTAAAAACTCTTGATTATCTAAAAAATCATCCATCTCTGGATCATTGTTTTGTTGTATGAATATCTTGTTTGATTTAGAAGAAGAGGATTCACCTACCTCAAACTCTTTTTAGAATCAGTCATTTGGGTGGAGAACATCAAAATTTCTAGGTTTAGGAAAAAAATTTCTTTTTTTTTTTCACTTCTTCTTCTTCTCCCTCCAAAACTAAATGTTAATGTTTTGATTTTAGTTTTTCATTAACTTTAAACTATTTTTTTAAGCTAATCAACTAACTAACTATTAATTAGTTGAATATTAACTCTAATTAATCTAGGATAGTCTAGGTATTATTATAAATACTAGGATAAGGGGCATTGAGGTTGGATTCAAGATGATCCTATTTTGTCATCTTGTAAGCCCCTATGAGCCAAAGACTGCAGCCCCAATAATAGGGTTTTTTCGATAATGCTTTGGATCGTTTTCATTTTTACAGTTGGAGTCGTTTCTTCACTCTTTGAATATCATGCCAATCTAATATTCTTGTCGTGTATTTCTTGCTTGTTGTTTTTATGAGTTTCGTATTCCAGGAAAGCCAAATTTGAGGAGTATGATTTTGTGCACATTTAGTTTAAGAAGTTATATAACGAGGGTTGAGATTCTAAACATGGAGGAAATGAGGCCATCAATTAACTAATCGTCCAATTAAATGAATATGTCAAATATACACTCTTTGAAGGAGGTTGCTGCTAGAATAACCTGCAAATATTAAGGCCTACTCATTTTATTTTAGGCGTATCACTGAAAGTTAAAAAAAGATGTCTTGAAGTAAAAGCAAAAATCCCTTATCCACCTAATTTTGTTAATGACTAATTTATCTATGATTAATTAGTATTCATTAATTCAACGTTTAGTTAAATTAGTTGGTGATTCAAATTAGATTATAGTTAAAGTTAGATAATAAGAATTAGAGTAGAGTTTTTTTTTAAAAGATTGAAGAAGAAGGAGAAAAAGTTGAGGAAAACTAGGTTTTTGGGATTTTGGTAGCAAAGATGAAATTTGATTGTGTCGACGTATATTCTAGTGGTGAAGAAGAAGCGGGTGCATCTACATATTGTAAATCAGATTATCGTGTTTTTGATCCTACCGATTTGAATTTTTGTTGGACGAACAAAAACGTGTAAACCAAAGCATAGAAAAGGTTTTTAATCAAGCAAATGAAGCTTCAAACCGGAAAATGAAGATCCTAATGTTTCCAACCGTCAGGTATATGTGTTAAGGATATCAAAATATGTATATTTAGTTTATAATCTCCAAAAAGTTTTTTTTTTTTGCAAATTTTGAGCTAATTTCTGGCCTACGTATTACCCAGAATCAACAATTATAATGACATCATATCCACCATTTCCACCTCTTCTCAAAAACATGAACCAGAATCGGCGGATATAGTCATGGACAACAACCTATTTTGGTTCAGATTTAGGGGAATCGTTAGTAAAAGAATCGGCTTTTATGGACACCCATATCGATCGATTGTAATCGAAAAAGTGCCGGGAAAAACTTTACGTTTTTGGCACACAAGTCAAACCACGTGTGCCGATTCCAAAACTTGGAATTTCCCCCCAAAATCATGACCAGATGGAATATGTGGATGTGTGTAGAACTAAAGGTTGATTGTTAAGATTCGACCAATACGATTTCTACTTATCTGTATATTCTGCTGGCCTAATTTTTCGATTTATATTGTAGGTTGTTCAAGCTCTCGGCGATGACAAACCTAAACCCCTGTCTATGTTGTGGCCTGATACTTCTGCCCACTATTATACTGATTTGGTGTGGGAAAATAAGGACGATGCAAGGAAATGGTTTGTGGACAAAGACATGGAGATAAAATGCTCATTTGTCTTAAGTCGTCGTTAGAGGCGTGATTGTTTAGAAATTATTTACGATAGAAGTGACAAAAAAGAAAGTCACATAGCAAAGGACAAATCGTATGTGAAGAGGACGTCAAGGGTCTATACGAGTAAGTCAAAGAAGCATGATTGCCCGTTTAAGATTATAGTGCATCTCAATGGTGTATATAAGCTTTCTAAAGTGAACAATGGTTGTCATAATCATGATAAATGTTAATTGAATTATTCAACATTCTCGATAAATAAAATGAACTTGCTACACTAGTAAATTGCATAAATTGAAACCCTCTTTATTTCCCGTTACGCGATTCGATTATCAATGCATCTTAGAAATGACTAAATGGGTCGTCTCTCCATTTGGTATATTTCTCCTGTGCAACAAACCTGTCCCCTTTGTGTTTAACTAGAAACTTGTTGTACTTGGAGCATAATTTTCTAACCGCTATTGTGCGAAAAGAAACATACTCATCCCCATAAGATAGAAGTGGTTTCCTGTACTTAACGTCCCACTTGGGCATAAAAATCCCATATTAACAATATTCTAGAATAGACTTTGAGCCCGACTCTTTTCGGGAAGATCCAACACGATGTAAAAATTTCTAACCCATTCGGTCTTTCTCTTAACATCTGCATCTAGTTCATTTTGTTTGATTCGACCGTCAATTTGTTTGGCGTCTCTTTTGAGTATCTCTTCTTCCATGTCATCAATTGATTTTCGGTAGTTGATAACGATGGGTTACCATTGCAGTAGGTTTTTTTTTAATAAAGTAGTGAATGATGGAGTATTATGGAGAATGGGTTATCTTATTTATATGCATAAAGGACCAGTTGCTATATTTTCAAAAAAAAAACAACAAAAAACTAGTCGTTAAGTCGAAGTTTGACCATGTTAAAGGAAAAGTAACACATAAGACGTAATTAAAACCTTAGTTCAAAAACCAATTAAACCTTATAGTCATTATAATCCAAACATAACAGGTCATTAAAAAGAAGCATAAACTATTGTTTTAGATATAAACAAATGTCCATAAGCTAAATAATTTTCATCATCCTCTCAGTTATCAACTTTAGCAGCAACATCATCTTCCCTAGCATCGGTAGCACTAGCATCAGCAGCGCCACCATCAGCTACGCCACCATTCGAGGGATCATCTAGTTAAAACATTAGAGTATAGTCCCTCCACAGAGAAATAGATTCTCTTCTGGTTGTTGCAACTCTAATGACCTCGTCAAGTTCCTCCAAAGCGAACTCTCTTATTAGCTTCACGACTTGCTCCAACTTTATCTCTCTCCCAAAACCAAACCTATATAGGCTTCACATAATAGATGCCTCCGGATTTCTATAAACATCACAATCACTGACATGTGTATAATTTCTACCCCTTTTGCGATTGTTATCCATGTCTACAAAGAATAAAGTGAAGAAAAAAAAGATAAGTACGGTTAAAGAGAAACAAAAATCAACAATCACTAATTCAATTAACAATAAAATCAGTAGATCCCAAGTTGAACACAACAAAATCGGTAGATAAGATAATGTTTATCCACCGATTCTAGCCATAAAAGTGAAAAACAACAACAACATAAGAATGAATCATATCCAGAATCGTTGGACAAGACAAAGCGTATCCACCGATTCTCATCTGAGAAAAGTAAAAAAAGAAAATGAAACAACAGAATCTGTTGATATGATCTGTCGTACCAACGATTCTGGATATGATATTTGTTCAGGCAGAATACCAAAATGAATAGACGGATAAACATGTTTTTATCCTACGATTCCCATCTCAGAAAAGTAAAAAAAATAAATGAAAAGGTATAATCGGTGGATACAACAGATCGTATCCAATGATTGAGAATTTTTTTTTTTTTTTAGTAAGAATGAATCGTTGGATACGATATGTTTTATCCAACGATTCTCGGAATGGTAATTTTTATAGAAGAATGCGAAACAAAATCGTTCAACGTGGAACCATTGTATCCACCGATTATGATGCATGTTCTTTACGCCATGAAGATCATACTGAAATCGATGGATATGATAGATCCATATCAATAATTTAGGAATTTGAATCATGAAAAGTAAGATTTAAACACTTAGGTCAATCAAAAATGCTATTAGAAGTATGGATTTATAAAGATTTACCTTGTAGTTCGAATGAGATGGGAAATCCGAGTTTGTTTTTGGAAAAATTGGATTAGGGTTTTAGAATTTGAAAAGTTTGATGTAAATATAATTTTTCTTTTTTGTTTTAGGGTTTGATAGATTTGGAAAATAGTAAAAAAGGAAAAGGTTTTTTCAGTTTATATTTTGATTTTAGTATTAGGGTTAACTAATGAGTATAAAGTAATTTGATATTTTTGACCAAAAATTAGATACCCCCTATCCCACTCTCTAGTTGGGAGCAAAATTGGTAGAGATGAAATAAAATAAGGATGCCTAAAGTTAGCTAGAATAAGTTCCAAGTTATAAGACGTTTCTTGCTTTGATTACTTGAAACGCCAAAAATTAAAAGTGTTCTTTTATGTTGCACGGATATGGATACTGCACATAGTTATGACGCGCTACGGTTCTGGGGATACTTCAAATCTTAAAGAAAAAAAAAGAATTACTGGAACACGTTGTATATATATTATACACACCATTAAAATGAGATTTTATAACAATCTTTGCAACAACATAATTGTTCTTATTTTTGAATACTTGACTACTAATTAATAAAATTAATAATACGTCCTCTATTCCATTTTAGATCAGGGTTTGGGTTTTTCTCATGCTCTACAATAGATTAAAGTTTTCATATTTTTTCCAAATTTTTTCTGATTTAGCAGTGCTTTGAAATCATACACAAATGTAGGAAATTATATAGACTCAACTTTTTAAATGGTTTGGGTCCACGCTTGTAGCTTAGTGGTTTCCCACCAATTCTAATAAGGAGGAAGTCAGGGACTCAAGCCCCAACGTAGAAGTTTGTAATAGTATATTTATACAATTGGGTTTGGTGGGTTGAATCTGTTAGTGGGGCCAGTCCGAATAGCTGGATCCGGATAGGGGTCTGGGTCCCACTTTCGCGTGCTGAAAAAAATAATCTAAATGACTTTTTAAAAAAAGTTTAATTGGGAATGCCCCTACAAATTATAGGATGCTTTAAGTTAAAATATGCTAGATATATTAATAAGGAATGTTTATTTTTTTTTTGAAATAAAATTATCTTTTAAAGTTGGCATAGTCTTTACGGATAAAAACTATGCCGATAGTAAATACCCATTTTTCAATTGGATAATCCAACCAGGATGTGTTGTCCGTGAGATTGGTGGATTCTTAATTAACACATTCAGGATGGAATTGAAGTATCATTACTTTGAAGACAAAAACTTAACTGATTAATAAATAAATAATCATCTTCTTTGATTTTAATCTATCTCTCTGATTCTTATTCTTATTTGTTTACCTAACACACACAAAAGCACAACCGACTTTATAAAAATGGCGGAGAATTCGAAGGAGAAGAAAAAAACAGAAAATACTCTTTAAACTTTAAAGAATTCTGAGCTGTCAGTCTCGAACTCTCGATAGACAACCCTGGATTTTCATATATCTCTTCTTGTCTTTACTGTAACAGTTAAAATTTATAGTTAACAATTATATTGGTCACTCAATTATGTTGCCTTGGTTCCATTTGAGGTTTCGATTGAGAAGTTAATGAGTTTGGTTAGTGGAGGTGGAGAGAGTTCTTGTGGGTATGAGCTGGAAATTTCTCTGTATTATTTAATTTTGATTTTCCTTGGAGATTCAAAATTGTCAAGCGCTGGAAATTAAGTTTTCTTAGTTTATGAGAAAATATGTCATGATTATTTTGATTGTCTAAGTCTTAATATTCTTTGAACTGTTTGCAGAATTTCAATGTTAACAAGTATTAGATTCCGCGTTCTTGATTTAAGGGTTTAGGGGAAGATAGTGGAGATTCGTTCATGATGGAACAACAAGAGATACAAAATCAACAAGTGGATACGACCAGTGTATGTTTGCCGGAACCAGATAATTCAGTTGCGACAACTGAGACTGTGGTTGTGGTTAGATCCGGAAAAGGGGAAAGTGTTAATGTTGAAGATAGAAGAGATTGTAGAGTGAAAGATAATGTAGTAGAGATGAGTAAATTATCGGTGGAGAAACTTAAAGCTAAGGTTTCTGAACCTGAAAAACATAATTCTGTTGTTATTGATATAAATAATCATAATCATAATAATTGTGGAACATTGGAAGAAGTAGATAGTAAAGATGGAGAACGTGTATGTAGAATTTGTCATTTGAGTAGTGATCGCCCGTCTGATGCGACCTCTGAATTAATTCAACTTGGGTGTGATTGTAAAGATGAGCTTGGAATCTCACATCGACATTGTGCTGAGGCTTGGTTTAAGCTGAAAGGAAACAGGTAACTCTGTAGTTACTTCATTTGATATTGCTTGATTGTTGTTGGTTGAAAATGAATGTTTGATGATTTGGTTGCATCTTCTAGGGTTTGTCATTGTGTTGTCTATTTATGAGAAATTAATTGAATTTGCATCATCATGTTAAGACCAAAAATTGAACTTATAGATTTGGTTCTGGAAACCACTGATCTTAAGTTATAACTACTTGAGATGCTTAAAGTTGTGGTTCTTATTTTGTTTTGTCCATAAATGAGTTATTGAATTCCTATGACGAGATAACAATGCTTCCAAGACGCTAACTTTTGGAGGCTGCAAATTGGAACAGTTTAGGAGTGTGAATCTACCACAATGGTCATTTGTTATTAGTCATGACTGTTTAACTTTCTTCCATATATCTCTCTTTTTGAGCTGGACCTGTTTCACTTGTTTTAATTTCCATTTGTCTAATCCAGTCTTGGGACTGATGTTGACACCAGAAGTTAAAAATGAAACTTTAGAAGCTCCAAGGCCAAGGCTGGCGCTTAGCTCTCAACAATTTAGGACTGTTACAATTGACTTGTTTCTGTTCGATACCTAGTTATATGCAAAGGTACATCTCTACCCAGGGAAAGCCCCATAAAGTTTCCTATCTAACATGGACAAATACAGATTCTAGGATATTATGAGTTGTAGAGAGTAGTCAGTTCCATGGAAAAGATACTCTAACAATAAGGTAAATCTCAGACAACATTGACTTGAGACATAATTATTCTTAAGTTTCCTTTTCCTCTCTGGAAGCTGGATCAGATTCAATCTCAGAAAAGGGTAAATCTTGTTATAACAGTGAAAGGTTTTATGAAAAGTCAGTTAGGTCTTTCAGATCAAAAACAATACTGGCTGATTTGAGTTGAAAGTTTGGTTTGATGGCATTATTAGTGTATCACTATCACGATGAAGATAGTCACCGATATGTAACTTTAGAGTCATCTTTTAATGGGAACTAGGAACACATGCAAAAGCATGTTTATGCCTACCTATAAATGTATTGTTACAACATGAACTGAAGAGGAAAGCATATGGTGATTGGCTCATTATTAACTCGATGGATTGTGACAAGAAACAAGAAATCATGTACACATTAGGTTCCAGTTTCTTTGGTTCCCAATTCATTGACAAGCTTATCCTAGAAGATACTTTACGTGTCGGTTACCATACGAATACTGGTACAAGTAATGCAGGCAAATAGTTTTAAATTTCACAACTAGTGAAAATGTTTACTGTTTAGGCAGATAGCTTGACCTGTGAGGTGGTCAACTTGGAGTATTTTTCATTAGGCGAAACCCAGGGTACAGCCTATTAATGCCACAAAAGATCATTACTTATAAGGCCTACTTACCAACCAGGGTGGTCTTAACCAATTTCTATTTCCTCTATGTGTTGGTCTAGAACATGGGGACTTAGTTGCTTTCTCTAACATGGAGCTCTGTCTGTTGGAATGCGGAGTACAATTACCAAACAACTTGTAATGATTTTTGTGTACTTTATAAGGACACCTGTGCAAAGGATTTCTGATCTAAAAATTCGATTAGATGCCTTCATCTAAAGTTGGGCCACCAAACCCAAGTACACCTGTTAGTGTTTTTGACCTCAAGTATGTGTAGGTTTTTCTTCACTAGTCATGATTATTGGACTTTTTTCATAGGGAATTTATCCATCGCTCATACTTTTTAATCTCTAAGTTTCTGTGTTCAAGGGTATTGTACATCCATAACCATAGACATCTTACTATAGACACCATCTCAATTCACATGCCCAGAATAATTAACAAATAAAGGTACGAATGTGACATATTTTTCCAATGGTTAATTGGATGTTACTTTTTCGGAATGTAGTGTTGTATGTATGTCCCTGCCAACAACCAAGAAAAAGAACCATAGAGGTCATCTATTTTCTTTCATTTTGTGTGGCATAAAAATATATGACAGGGGGATTAGCTTTCGTATCACAAAGATTTGGATTGTCTATTACGACTATTGGTTGCATTAAAAGTGAAGATACTAAAACGTTTAACCATATTTTCTGCTTAATCTGTGTCCAAGTGTGTTTCCCTTTTACATGGATTACAAGCATTTTTTTGTTTTCCAATATCTAAAGCAAAGTTGAAGTAACTCTCATTAATTGTCAGAAAGAAAATCATTTGCGTTGAAGTTCCTCAGATGTTGACACGTGAAATTGTTTGGAATGTCTTCTGTTCCTTTTTAATTTGAGCAGAAATTGTGAAATCTGTGGTGAGGCTGCAAAAAATATCACTGGTGTCTGGGACAACAGATTCATGGAGGAGTGGAATGAGAGGAGTGTAGATGGCCCCAGCGGTGAGTCCTCTGAAAGTAGATGGGGGTTCTGGCGAGGACAACCATTCTGTAACTTCCTAATGGCTTGCCTGGTAATGGCCTTTGTACTCCCGTGGTTTTTTCGTGTAAATATGTTTTGATATGGCCATAACAGATTCAGCTTAGACGAAGCACATACGATCAACTTACATTGCTTGAACATGAGTAAAAGTATATGGGTCTAAATCAATGTGAGCCTGGATAGTAAGCAACATGTATGATTTATGTTGGTATAATGCGAATCGCCTAATCTTTCACCATCCAATCAAAACCCTTCCAAGGATTAAGAATTGGGATTAGAAGGCAAGAATTTATTGACAGGTATATTTCAAAAGTAGTAGCAACAATAATGTCTGGTGTGGTGGTGTTGGTGAAGTGTGATAAGATCAAGTGTGTGTACGAGTGTTCTTGAAAGTAGCTGGAATTCACTGGATAGTAGGATTGGTTATACTCATCTGTGTAACATCTTTTCACCTCTTTGTAATACTATTCATACATGTCACTGATTGTTCGTTTGTGGGGAACTCAAGAAATGCATATGTTGATTGCGCGTTTAGGCTTAAATTTGGTGCTTAATAAGAAAGAATTCTCTACCCATTCTCTTTAATTTCCTGATATGGGCTCTAAATTAATCTGGTCATGTATAAAGTTCCCTACTGGCTACTGCAGAAGGGCCAGAGTTAACTTCAAAATCACTAAAATTGCCCACATTACCTTACTGCTGTCCATCTATAGTTATCAATATATAATGAACGTTATCTAAAGCAGCATGATTACCACTAGGAGCATCAACATCACCTTTAAAGTGCTGTTGTAATGGAATGGGTACTGTCAACAAATAATTGGTGTGAAAATGGCAGGTAAAGTAAGAAGAGGAGTTTCATTTGGTAGACGACCACAATCTAACAGGGGTCTATAGAATCGCACTCATAATAAAGGGTGAATGATGATTGTAAAATATGAATCATACAATCATCATGAATGATCTTTACTATGAAATGAAGTTCTGTGAGCAAAAAAAATGTAGCTATGGCTTTACATATTAGGTGTAGGGCAGATATTATGGCGTGAATTGTTTAGTTATTGTCTGACTTGCGAGGATTCATTGCGTTTGAATAACAGTTCAACGATAGCGATATAATTATTTTTTATCAAGTTCAAACTCCACGAGGCTCAAATCAATGGCACTTGAATCAGTCCCCATCTATAACGTATCCTTTGAATGAATGACAAATCTTCATTGACTTTTTGACTGGCTACGAAAATAATAACGAAGTACGTCATATTATTTTATGGCTCTTGATAAAAAAAACTTAGGATGACAGAGACGGTCAAAATGAAAAAATTTAGTCAAACTAGCTAGGAGTCCCAATGAACACCAATGTTGGGTTTGTCCATTCGTGATCTTCGATCTTTTTATATTGCTAACACTTGGTGGGTAGCAACGATCGATGAACGTAATAAATAAATTTATAATGCATTAAGATCATCGTCAGGACTTTTTGTTGAATAATGAGACACTGTAATAGTCAAAAGATTACCTCCTGCTCATAAAAAAATCTCTTTTAACAACCACTGAAGTTGGTGAAGGAAAAGGACACAATGCTAGTTGGTTGCCTGCGTGTTATTTGTGCTATGACTATCCACGGATCATAAATTTTCTGAGTAGACAATTTGTCCTGCGAATGCCATAAATCTTGGTGAAGTAACCTAAGCTGCACATACACTCTTAAAATGGTCATGTATTTGCATCAGGAGCGTTCGACATTTGGACGCATATGTCTCCACGCCAGACACATCATCTGCACCAAGGAATAATAACTATTTTAGCATAAATCTACATTACATTAATAATGCTTGAAGTATTCGTATATACAGTATATATATGTATATATATATATTTATGTATTATCAATAATTTATTATTTTTAGAAATCATTGATTTCATAATATATCCGTGTTCTCGTATATTGAGAATTTATCGTGTTCTATGTCGTGTCGTATCCGCATCAATGTTCTACCGCAGGATATAACTGATGTTACATAATGATAACTGATTATATTTGTCTTTATTTGGCTCTGTCCTTGATGCCACAAAGGTTATAAATTTTTATTTATTAACGATAAAATTGTTGCCATTTATTTTGGCCTATAAATCCAACATATCAACAAAGAATGTAAACAACTAGAATTGGCGAGAACTAAACAGCTAGAGGAGAAGTTAGCAAAGTCGGAAGCTGCATTCCTTGCCGTGTCTGTTGAATTGGCGAGAACTAAGCGAGCGGCAGTGGAGCATGTAACATTGTTTGCTAAGGTTAAATTGGCAACAACTAGGCCTTTAGGAACTAAGTTGGACATGGATGCTACTTTGTCGTCTACTCCTAGGGTGGATGAATTGTTTGATTTTAATTTTCCGGCTAAGAGAAAATCTGATGTTCTAGAGGCAGAATTAGGAATCAGGAGTGATAAAATTTTAAAGAGACATAAGAGGTTAAGACTGATGAGGAGTTGGTATTGGAAAACTATGACAAGTCTTTTTCATGGGGTGATATTGGTGCAATTGAGCAAGCTGAGAAACAAGATAAATTGGAGGCAGATAATTTAGCTAAACAAGAAGTGTTCCGTACGAGATTGCTGGTTTTGGAAGTAAGGAAAAATTGGAAGTTGGTTCGAATGAGGAAGCTAAATGTGCCCGGTTTTGGAAACTGAGCATGGTTTGGAAATTGAATATGTTTCTGATCTGAGTAATAATGCGTTTGGTTCAAAAGCTATTATGGGAAGGTCTACTAGGTTACCTGTTCGAGTGAGAAAGGAGGTAACTCCACGTCGCTACCTAATGTTTTTGCTGCCAATTCAAATGATAGTAATATGAAGTTATCAAAGTCTAAAAAACACAATAGTTCTTAATGCGAGTTCCATTTTGGAATATTTGTGGTGTTGCTAGAGACGAACCAAGAAAAAAATTAAAAGAGCTCATTAAGGAACACAAGCCTGGTTTATTTTTTCCTAGAGAACCTGAAGTGGCTGCTTCTTTAGAATCCTTTAAAAGATTGAGTTTAGAGGATTTTAGTGATGACGTTATTCATAATTCTACTGATTTGTGCATTAGTAATCTTTGGATTTTTACTTCAAAGAACTTGGCTACGCCGGTGGTTCTTAATAAATATAGGCAGACTATTTCTATCTCTATTGATAGTGTGATTTTCTTTTTTTTTGTACATGCTAGTTCTTTGCAAGTAGCGAGAAAAAGTCTTTGGAGGTAGTTGGGCATGGTTGGTATTGCTCTTTGGCTTGTCATAGGTGATTTCAACTATGTACTTCGTCTTGAAGAAAAGAAAGGTGGTTGTGAGCCTAGAACGTCGGTCATTAATGAATTTAGTGATTGGATGGATACTAATGAATTCTTTGAGGCTGATGCTTTGAGGAGTAAATTTACTTGGGAAAATGGCCAGTCAGGGGCGACAAGAATTATTAGCAAGTTGGATCGGGCGTTAATAAATAATTCTTGTCTAGAGAGATTTGAGAATTGGCAGTGTAAATCTCTTCCTAGAGAAGTTTCTGATCATTTTCCTTTAATTGGTTATCCTTTTGTTGTTGCTAGACCGAATTATGCTCCGTTTAATGTTCGAAAGATGTGATTTTCTCATCTATACTTCTTGCGTATGGTTGAGACAACATGGAATGAAGATGTGTATGGTAATCCTGGGCATATTTTTTTCGTATAAATTAAAACGTTTGAAGGATGCTATGAAGGAGTGGAACTGGTCCACATTCGGTTATGTCAATTTAGCGGCTAAAACAATCTCAACTCAGGCTTGAAGTGGTGTTAATTAATTCAGATGACCATCATATGTTGTGAAGATAAACACGTTGAAGGATGCGCAACTGGTTGTGCATGACACTCGTGTTCAGATTGCAGCTATGTTGAAGCAAAATGCAAGAAATAAATGGTTGTTGGAGGGTGCTAGTAATTTTAGCTTTTTTCACAATAATATCAACATTAAAAGAAGTAATAACACCATTTCTGAGCTGGTTGACGAGTCAGGTGTTATTACTGACTATCGAATGCTTAAAGACCATATTGTGAGTTACTTTGAGGAGAAATTTAATGAGGATGTCTCGATTATAGATGAACAACTTTTTGATGTGGATCATGAAGTTATTTATTTGGAGGAAAGGAATACCATGGATAGTATCCCGTCGTATAAGGAAATGAAAAATGTTGTGTTTGATTTAGGGGCGGATTCTGTTCCAGGCCCGAATGGTTTCGATGGTTTTTTCTACAGACATTGTTGGGAGATTATTCGGGATGCTTTAATAAGGGCGGTGATTTATTGTTGGTAGAATAGAATAGTACCTGACAGAGTTAATTCTAGTCTTCTTATGCTTCTTCCTAAAGTACGGGGTACTAATACCCTCAAAATTTTTAGACCTATTGTTTTAAGTAATTTTTCTTTAAGATGTTTACTAAACTCTTAGCCACGAGACTGGGTGGAGTTTTGGGAACATTGGTTTCTGATGAACATGTGGCTTTTATGAAAGGACGAAATATTCATGAGAGTATTAGTCTTTCCTCGGAGTTGGTCAATGCTTTGCACATCAACAGAAAGGATGGGAATGTTGGTCTTAAATTAGACATTTCTCAAGCTTTTGATACAGTCAGTTGGCCTTTTTTATCTTAATTTTTTTTTGAAGATATGGTTTTCTGAGCAAATGGTGTAAATGGCTTCTCAAAATCTTACAGTCAACAAGGATTTCTGTTCTAGTTAATGGTAGTCCGAAGGGTTTCTTTGAAATTGATAGGAGACTTCCCCAGGAAGATCCTTTATCCCCTCTTATTTTTGTGTTGATAAAAGATATTCTTAGTAGCAATATTACTAAACTCTTTAATGAGCGTCGTATGACGTACATGTTACTAAAACATGGTGTTTCACCAACTCACCTATTTTTTGCAGATGACATTATGGTTTTATATAGAGGAAATATGAAGAGTTTAGAAAATTTAGTTCATTTACTTGATGTTTATCAAAGAGCGTCGGGTCAGACTGTTTAAGAACAAAAGAGTAAAATTTACTATGATGGGGGTTCATTGAATACAAGAAGAACTATTGCTGATTTTTTGGGTATGAGAATTGCTAATTTTTCGGATCGTTATCTTGGTGTTCAGATTATGCCCGAGATAGTTAGATATCATCATATTAATAATGTGGTAGAAAAAGTTAAAGATCAATGAACGGGATGGAAAAGTAAGTTGTTATCTTTTCAAGACAGGGTTGTGCTTGTCAAGTCTGTCATTGCTAGTTTTTCTATTCATAATATGACTGTCTATAAATGGCCTAGGAAGTTTGTTCATCAATGTGAAGTGGCTATTAGAAATTTCATTTGGTCGGAGATTCGCTTTTGAGTAGGTCTTTTGTGATGGCTTATGATAAAATTTGATGTCCTTATCAAAAAGGAGGACTTGGTATTTCTAGAATAACTGTTACTAATAAAGCTATACTAATGAAGCTTTGGTGGAATATTAAAAATTCCAACAAGGCTTGGGTGAGATTTTTAAAAGCTAAATTCATGAAAGCTAATGGGGACAGAGTGGATTATTGCTTGAAATTCTCTATGCATTCGCTGGGTTCATAGAGGTGGAAATACACACTAGGACTCTTATTGGTGATGGTAATAATACTTCTTTCTATATTGACTAGCAAAGACGCACACACGATGCGTCTGCCGTTCCATTCCTAAACATATAACATATCCGTAAGCACATGCGATGCCCCTGCAATTCAGAACAAAATACACAATCAAACTTTACATTCAATAATTTTTCAATTAAAAACATCCATTTACACCGATAGTATGTTTTTCATATGTATTCCATTTACATGATATAACCACAGACATATGGGATGCACAAACTGTTCAAAAAAAAAACAATTCTACTGTGTTCACTTATTTCAGAATGATAAGCACCTGAATAGGTTCAGATTGATCTTCGGTATTCTTTAGTCCCACATGAGTATAGTTGTTTTTAAATGCTTGAGAGAAATAATACCTAAAAATCAAAAATTATCTTTGTAGAAGTGTAACGTCTACACCACGTGTGCTTTACCAAACCCATACTGAAACCTCACAAACATGTATTGGTATTGGATGTTAGTATGCAAGATGATATAACATGAAGCCTGATATAGGGGCTCCCACATCAATAGAGGGGCTCCTAGTTGAGCCAAGGTGACCCAATTTTACGATAAGGGATGTCCTAGGGGTAGAGTTAAATGTCCATTTTACCCTTTACCTAATAAAAAAAAAACAAATTTATCCTTTAATTAAAAATTTTCCATCTCCTCCATATCTTCTCCTTCTCCATTTTAATCAAATTTCTCAATCGAATCAAAATTTTATCGCCGATTAAATCCTAATTTCGTGATGAAGAATACTAATAAATGTGTAGAAAGTAGTAGTGATGACAATCTGGATAAAACTAAATTACACTAACTAATTTGATGAAATCACGATTTGAAAGATGGATTTTTTGTTGTTCAGAGAAACTTACGGTTGGGTTTCATGCCGAACCCAATCGTAACACCAAGAACACCGAAGAACACCATTTTTGCCCAGATTTACGGTTGGGTTTTCAATCAAACCCAACCGTAACTAATTTGTTCTTCATATTACGGTTGGGTTATTCAACAAACCCAACCGTAACTTCAAATGTAGGAGATGAAGATTCAATTAAAATTTACGGTT
>JAJJMC010014646.1:162164-205215 GCA_023531435.1 Papaver californicum | reverse complement strand
CCTAAGAAGATGATGAAGTATAGGTCATCATTGATTGTGTACCAGAGAGGAATCGACAATAAGAAAACTTTGTCACTCATGGAGACTTGGAAAGGCTCATGCGAAAATGTAGAAAGGAAGATTCATCTTCATTCCATCAACACCAACCCCCTTACCCAATAAAAATTCAGAGGATCGCACTGCCGAGCGGATATTCGTCTCCTCCATTTTTATTATATGATGTCACCCGGAACGCTCGAGAACATGTTTCTCGATTCTTGGAATCATTAGAAGTGCATGAATATAACCAAGTGTTGCGGATCAAAAATTTCTCCAAATCTCTTAGGGAAGAGCTTACACCTGGTAGAACAACCTCGCTCCCAACAATATCTCTAGTTGGTCTAAGATGGTCAATACTTTTTATAAAAAATATTTCTTTGTCTCTGAGGAGATCACCCTCTCGTACCTTGGAAGAATATTCCATGGGAACAACGAGAATCCCCCTGAATATGTGAAGAGTTTCAGAACACAAGCTCTCGATTGCCATGGCCAGAACGTAACTGAGCAACAATTGGTGGAGCTTTGCGTTAATGGTATGATTCATTTTTATCATGCATTATTAGAAAATTTATGATTTTAAACTTTCTCTGAGCTACATGAGGCCGCCAAGAGATCAGCAACAACTGCTTTAGCCTTGTTGGAAAGGAAAGGCCCGCCAGAGAGGAAATTCATGGAGACACCCATGGAAGTAGACGTCCGGTAAATAAATAAAATTTTACCCAATACTCCATAGGTGTTGTTACTGAGGAAGGGGGAAAGAGAAAGGCAACACCTAAGTCAGCATCACATGTTAAGCGTGCTGCATCAGCCCCGACAACAGCGCCAACACCAGTTCAAGAACAAGGCTTAGTCAAGACTCCTCGTCAGACACAACAAACAAAGACAGACACAACGATCCCAGACTTCCCATTCCACATGGAGGAGGTCCTCGAACTGCTGGAATTATGGGTACATAATGGAGCTATCAAGTTACCACATGTGCAACATCCACCCATTGAAGAGGACATGTCAAATCCAAAATACTGTTACTTCCACCGGTTTGTCAACCATCCCACCAGTGAATACAATGGCTTAAGGCGTATCTTCAGAGAAAAGATTGACCCAGGAGATCTATGCTTGGGGACTGAAAGTGTCCAAGAGGAATCCCCTCCATGTCAGGAGTTTTAATCTTTCTGGAGATTCCGTTAACAGAAATGTCCAATCCATGATGAAGCGCATATGTGAACTCCTTTACCCATCAAAGGTACAACGCAAAGATATTTTTAGTGTCCTCAATCGCGTTGTGTCAGGTAAGCGTCTACTCTTCACCGAAAAAGCTGATGTGTATCCCAAGTCTGCTTCAGAAGACGTAGTCATTAAACACAATGAGAAGCCTAGATGGGGACTTCTCACCACTGCTTGCCTCAAGGATATTGAATTCGAGCAAGACCTAATCGATGTGGGCACCGACGTCAGTATCATCACCATCAAGACTTTGAGAGCTGCGGGAATTTCCAGGCATGAAGCCACGCACTCACCAACCATAATCAAGAATTCCGAAGGGAAGACCAGGAGTGCATACCACCACATCACTCTTGAGGTAAAAATGTGTGACACCCAGACACATACCAAGTTTCACATTGTCAAAGAGGATCCAAAATATGACATGATTCTGGGACGCTCATGGGTCCGTAGAAACAAGATTAAATCAGGTGCACCTCCTTCGCCAGCGTCAATACCTCCAAGACTCTCAGATAATCCAACAAATCCAGAGGACTGCCTATCAGACGAGTTTTGCCACACAATAAATCTGGATGTGAAGTAGTTGCTAGGAGAGGACACGATATCATATGCCCGAAGGTTTCACACACAAGTAAGTCGTATCCAACCAACTTCTTTGCAACCAGCCAACTCACATCCCATCAAATCTTGGGGAATTGACCCGGATATCAACTATACTGACTTGGCGATGTGAATGGGAAGCTGATCTTTTTTCAAAAATTTATCTAATGATTAGGAATTATCTCTCTTAGAGATAAGAAAACCAGTAACCCAGTTATCAAGAAGACATGTCATGAAGATAAGGGGCCTGAACCCAATGTCTTCCATGTCGGAGATACGATAGAGAAAATCACAGCCTCTTCTGAAGAAGAACCGTATCTCAGCACCGAAACTTTGATCATCGTTTACTACAAGCTTGTAAACACTGACAAGCCATAAAGGGTGGTCATACATAGCAAGTGGCTTACAACTCACAACGCTTAAAACATTATACCATCACTTTGCTTTATTTCCCTGTTTTACGCAATATTTGTAATTCCTCCAAAATGTTTGTTATATCTTGCATTCATACTTAGGATTTCGATTTATAAATCAAGCAAAGTATTATTTCTTTCAAAAAAAATATGTTGTCTTTCAAATCATTCAAAAAGAAAATCTCTACCCACTCAAAATACCAAAATAAAACCACAAAAAGCCATATTTATCAAAAACCTATAAAACTCATAAAGTCTAGAAAAACTCCTTGAAAACTGGTTCAACGCCTTCAGCGTATGTCTTCTCCAGTTGCTCAAGAGTCTCAGTCACAAACTTCAACTCTAGAGAAAGCCTATCAACTTCACATTTATCCTTGGCAACTGTCTCCAAGTTATACAATACACATTTCTCCCGCAAATGTTTCTCAATAGCTTTTAAATGACGACGAAGCCATGTGACATTAAGCTTAGCTACTTCATCCTCATCCAAATCCTTCTTCCCTTTTTGAAGTACCATCTCGGAAATTTCTCTACGAGGGAGATAAATTATATCATGCACAGTCGGCAACAACATAGACACATCCTTCTCCAGAGTACGATAGTTCTTGGGATTACCTACGAAGAAATAGCCAAATTTCTTCCACACTTTGGTATACAACTCAGATAGGCGGACGGGACACTGAAGCCACCAACACACACATAACCAATCTGATTCCTATCAAACTTGAAGTCAAATCTAACTCCAGCGTTCAGGTAATCAACCGGACAATCTACATCAAATCAGCATTTTGTACGATAATGCCACTCGAAGTTCTTTCTTTAACAACCACATCAGAAAGAGGTCTCTCATGGTTTTTGATATGTAAAAGACACATCTCCAACGTCACGTCTCATGGTATTCTCCAATCCTTCATCTACAAGTTCATCTCTCTGATTCGGTTCATTCTCCCCCTAAAAAATGAAGACATTGTGGAAATAATGAGCTAAAATATCTTAAACACAAGGAAATAAAGCATATATCATAAATTTTATAAAATGTTATTATTATCATCCTAAACACTCATTAAAAATTATGTCATGGCATAAGGTCTGCAAAGGATATAAGTCATTTTGCAAAAATACCGTCAGAAACGTTTTTTGCACTGCCCTCCAGAAGAACTAAAACTGGCGCCAATTAGTAAGGAATTTGGGGATGATTTATATACCAAATGATTCATATAGATGTCTACTACAACATTCTAAAAAGGACATACCAATGGGAAGAGCGATCTAATAAGGGCATACAAAACGGTTGACTACATGTTAGCTGAAAACCTACAAAATTCTGCTTGGAAAAGTTATGGACGCTCGGTGTCAGGTCCTTTTCACATAGTAAATGGACTCTAAATTCAGAAATTATTTTTGAAAAATTTGTTTATTTCTGTTAGATAAATAAGGAGAGGTCAATCACCTAATTCCGACTTCGGACGAAGATTCTACGGCCGTTACGGTAAGAAGACCCGAATCTGAATTTTTATGACAACGAAAATTGCTAAAGTCTTTCATGAAATCATGTATGATTCTAAACATTTGGTGGTTTAAAAGCTATAATAATGGAATTATGATTCTAAAACAATGGATCAAACTTACTTAGATCTGTGATAATCCATCGAAAGCAGAAGGCATCTCATAATACGACTCGCCAACAACTTCTTCGTTTTCACCTCCAGATTCTTCAATTTCTTCAGTCTGAAATGATTCTTTAGGTTCGTTGTCATCTCGGCCTTCTTCCTTAGTACTTCCAACCACAATGGTACTTCATGATACTAGAGTATCCGTGTTTCTAGTCATCTAAGAATGATGATTATTCATAAGAATCAGAATTCATTAAGTTCAGCAGGATGAAAATTCTTATAATTCAAGAAATTTGAAGAGAAATTCCACTTACAGCATAAGGCGCTGAGGAGCAAATAAAAGCTGGGATCCCAAACTTGAAAGGTTGTATACTCAAGTCACCTTGACAAGTTATACTCCCGAAATATATAAAGATATTTGTCAGGACAAGGTACAAAAGTACGACATACAGAAAGGAAGAGTAAGAGAAAACACAAGATGCTTACCTCCTTCCATGGACGGTCTCCACTTCCAGGCATAATTATACATGGTCTCTTCTCCCCAGACAAAGAAGTGACGTTCGCTGCAATATCATGTACAGAGTATTCTGGGAACCACGACTGCAAGAAGGAAATTAAATACTTAATTACTGAGTAAAAAATATCGATTAAACAAATGATGATTTGAGGTACCTGCATCAAGTTGACAATCAAATCAAGCCTCGCTCCAGAAGTAATTTTAAAGTTCGGCCGAACTGCTAACTCCTTCTCAGTAGGCTCACCGCATGCGCCAGAAGACTCGCTAGACACGAAATTCTTAAGGAGGGTAAGTTGTGTATTTCAGAAATCAGCATATGCATCAGTGACACATCCTTTTCTATCGTCCTGGAGGAAAGGAATGCTTCGATCAGGAATGGTATGGGCACCCTGGGATCGCTGAACCATATCTATCGGAGGCGCCTTAGTACGGTAATGAGGAATAGACTGATCAAAGACCATTTTCCGAGCCTCCCTATCGATGTTATAACTCTGATGACATAACTATCGGAGCGAACAACAAGGATATACCCTGGAGTACAACTATTTATAAAAGTGGCCTCACCGAATGTAGCAATATTACTCTCATTACTTGAGCCAGAGCGTAGGATAATATCAGAGCTATCAGTAAAAGTCTTCGGAGGAATCACGTGTGGAAGCCTCGAACCCCAAGGTCTGAAATTCACCTTCTTCTCATTGTCCATTAAACTAATAAGACTAACAAAAGAAGGTTTCTTCTTACTCCAACAGAGTATTCTAGCATACTCCATCTCTGTACTTGGATAAGAAGGCTTGACCTTTGGCGTACATTTAGGAAAATGCTCACATAGCCAGGATTGCATAAACATAACAGGGATAAAGGACTCTATCTTGGCATAACCATTGGAAATCCTCATGTCATGAATGAAATTATCAAAATAAGAATACAAAGAGCCTAGAAAAAAATTACCAAGAGGAAGAATCTTTTCACTGGAAAGCACAACAGCAAGCGGAACAAGTGAATTCTTCAATTTGACCACCAGGAGAATATTCGAACACGTCTCTGGAAAGCCAAAGCACAAGAAATGAAGCAATGCATAAAGGATCGTCAACAACAAGCCCGTCAACATTGTACTTCCGTTCCACCAATATTCAACCTTAGCCAAATAATTCTTTTTATTGCAACGACCAAACTTCTGTAAATCTTCTATTTTCTGAGCGAGGATGGTGCCATATTTCTTCTCATTCTCAGACTATTCAAATGGAATGCTACCAACAACGGGAAGTTGTATCAAGACCTCCACGTCCTCTAAGGTGATTGTCAACTTACCCCAAACGAATGTTGCTGAATGGAATGGACCGCACCAATGAGAAACAAATACAACCAAACCCTTCATGTCCTTGTTAATGCTTAAAGTCTCAGATACTTGCACCACATGGAATATCTTGGCCTTTTCTAAAACCAACTGAGGATTATTCAACATAACTTTACCCATCCTTTCCATTCCATATTGAGGAGTTTGGAACATCTTAAAATAAACAAATGAAGGCCTGTATACTCCTCTCTGCAAACAACAACTGACAAGAGCCTGTGAATAAATACTCTGAGGCTGAGGAACGCTATTGATGTTCGAAATAAAATTGCCAACATAGCCAGGGTCAGCAACTTCTTCAACAACACCATCAAAGAGCTTATCATAGATGTTGTGCACATCGTCTAGATAAATAACATCAGAGTTTTTGCTTCTGCCAGAACTAGAAGCAGTGGTAGCATTATGTTCATGATCGTTAGACATCTACAATGGGTTCGAATAATATTTATGTCAACTACTGGGTAATCATGCACAAGGTTTGGTTTTATTTTATATATATATGATACTGATATGCAAATACATGCTTATATAAAAATCAAAACCAACATCTAGTAAATTGCTACAAACCCTAGCATACCTGTTTAAAGATTAATAACGCTGCGGTGAAGCCAATAAAGGATTATAACAATCAACGACAACAATTGTGGAGTTGGAGTTCACTCGAAAGAAGCTATCAAGAGAAGATCAATGTCAAGTCAATAACATGCTTATGCAATGAATCAAGCAATGATACTTGAGAGGGTGAGTAAATACTCATATAAAAAAAGAGAGAGAGAGAGATGTATGAGCAAGCAACTCACGTAAAAGCAAAAAAAAAAAAAATTAACATGAATTTCTCACGTAAATAAAAAAAGAGGAAAAACGCTTATCTGGTCGCCGGAGAATGGATGGAAGTTGGCCGGTAATGACGCCGGTGGAAAGACTAGTGTTGCTGCTCGAAACAAAAAAAAAAAGAAAAAGGGGGAGTTCTGATCGATGGTGATATGAAGATAATAAAAAAATAAGGGTTTACTCCCTTTTATAGTAATTGGTTTCCAAATTCAGGTCAAACAAGGGTTTCCTCTTTGAAGCCATGGTCCTGTGTTGCACACGGGTCTATTTTGGTCTCCTTTTCATACAAATCAGCCATGCTGCACTAGCTTACACTCTCCAGACGATGCTCTATCACTTGCAAGCAATACTACATCAACCACTGTCCCTTCATCAATTGTTCGACATCAATGAAGCGTCACCAAATTGAAATTCTTGGTAATATCTGACAACTGTGCTTGTTGATTTATTTTGATTATGTCAGTAATAAAAAAAAATCATCATCTAGTGCTTACCACGAAAAAATACTGTTAGTATGGACTTAATATTGATGGTGGATTTTTGACAAAGGAGAAGATTGTAATACCGCATTTGATCAGTTGCAGTAGCATGAAATAAATATATACAAATTTCTGACCCTGCATCAGAATTATGGATATGTATTTCTATCTTACATTCCGCGAGAGAATGAGAATGCATATTCATCTCATATATACAATAGCTCTGTAGTTTTTTATATATTTATGCACTTTCAAAATTTCAAGGCTTTACCTAGCTAAACTCTCGTTATTTCATGTGCATCCATATAAACTATTTGTATTAATCAGAATATGCTGATTATACAAAATTGTGAATGTTCAGAATAGAGGTTATGCCATATCCGAATAAAAATGCTAATTAGATGCATATCATCTAATTGTAGAGTCATATCAAGCATTATCTCAAGTTGCAAACTTCCACAGCTGAATCTCTTGAAAATGTTCTATATGCACTGCATAAAAGTTAAACATAAATGCTAACATTAAATCTCATACAATTGAGAAACCCTAAACAGGCCATAAATATGGCCACGACATTAACAAATGCCAAATCTAGTGGTGCATAAGAAATAACCATGACACTAGCAAGTGCTAGCCTTGGCAAAACACCATCAATATTACATTTAGTCCAGCCAAAAGGTGGGGGCATCCACTTGTCTATTCTAATGACATCCTAGGTTGTAAGTCAGAGATTCTAGACACAGTCATAACTTTTTTAGCACAACCTAATACAACAACGTGAGTTTCATTCTTTTCACCAAAGAGAAGATTATTTATATTACCTCATAGAGATCACAAAATAGCAGATAATAAAGGGATAGACTCCTCAGAGAGAGAGAGAAAAAACATAGTTAAGTAACCAACAATCTAACCAGTCAAGAAAAACTTATCAGAGAAAACAGAAGTACGAATGCAGAAAGTAAAAGCAAACCACACTTAACTAGCAAAAGGGAACATAACAAGAGCATGAACAACAGACTCATCATCAAGAGATCATCTAAGACAGATAGTAAACACAATGTATAATCTAGACAGAATAACCATGCAAGCAAGGATGGAATTTCTAGCATTTTTGCAGATAAATAAATGAATTAGGTAAGGAGTCTGATTTTCCAAATGTACTTCCATAATTTCGTATTTGGGGGAGATTTAAAACCTCAGAGACCCAAATAAGCAGTTTCAGAAGTAAAACTACCATTCTTTGAAAGCTCCGAACCTTCCTATCAGGAGTACATATATGGCTTAAGGGAATTGAGACAATATTCTCACAAGAAGCATTGTCAAAGTGAGTTTTCAATCTAGTAACGTTCCAAGTTCTAGAATCATGGTTAATAAAGTAAGAGACCATAAGTTTAGTATTTATAGGAACATAGGGATTAGGTATGAATAACCCTAAGAAGGGATCCACATATCACACCAAGGATTAATGAATAATTTATCACTCACATTCCAGAAAATAAAAGGCTTAATAAGTTCTTTAATAGTGTGAATCCAACATCATATCTTAGGATATTTAACATTAAAGAAATCAGAATTATGAAAATATCTATCCTTAAACACATTTCCCGGAAGAGAGTCATGGGATTCCACTAACTTCCAAGCATTCCTACCAAGCATAGATACATTGCTGATCTTGTACTTTTTAAAACCTAATCACCCTTCATACTTAGGGGAACAAAGAAGATCCAGGAAAGCAGATAAATCTTTTTATCTTTTGGATCAAAGTTTCTCCCCACCAGAACTTGCAGAGATATGAATCTATTTTCTACAGAGAAGCTTGGGGATAAGAAAAACAGTCATCTAATAAAAGGGTATAGCCTGACCAACATGTTTGACTAAGGAAATTCAAGCAGCTTAAGATGAGAACTTATTAAACCAAGGGTAATTCTAGTATCAACAAGTTGTAAGATATATAATTATATAATTTTGGATCTTTTACTTCTGAAAGATAATATGAGTACCAAGATATTTTTCACCCAAATCAGGGTTATGGATATACAATATGGAAGATAACTGATCCATGACCAAAGGGAGGATATTCTTGCTGAAAAAAATATCAGACTTATCAAAGTTAATTTCTTTCCAGAAGCAGAACAATATTTTTGAAGATAATATTTTATAAATGAAAACCCTCAACAGTAGCCTTAAAAAAAGTAAACAATCATCATAAAAAGTAAATGAGTAACAAACATAAAGATTTCTAGAGATTTGAATACCTTGAATAAGGTCTTTTCTAGTAAGTTTGTCAATGTAGGCAGACAAGGCTTCAAAGCAGAGAATATATAGATAATGAAATTAAGGATATCCTTGTCTTATACCTCTCTTGGGATTGATTATGCTAGTAGGGACATAATTCAATAACACGGAACAAGAGACAAAAAAAGGACATTGAGTTATCAGGTTTACCCAATGTTAACAAAGGCTAAGAAAGTTTCATTCAAGTTTATCATAGGCTTAGACATATCTAAATTAATGGTTACAATACCAACTTACCCTTAAAATGATTAACAACATAGGGACCTCATTTGTTAACAAAATATTGTCAGGGATTCTTCTTTTAGGAACAAAAACATTCTTATTCTGAAAAATAAAGTTATCCATAAAGGGTTTAAGTCTATTGGGTTAAGTTTTATATAATACTTTATAAGTAAAGTTATAAAGATCAGTTGGTCTAAATTGAGACACTAAGTCTACCGTGGGCACTTTGGGAATGAGGACAATATTAGTGTGAATTAAAAACTTTGCCACATTACCAGACCTAAAGCAAGTTTGAGTCATCTCAATAACACAATCCCCTACAAAGTCCCAGTGCTTTTGATAGAAGAGTCCATTAAAACCATCATGCCCTAGAGCTTTCTTGCCTCCCATTTGAAAAATAATATTTTTGATTTCCTCAACTAAAAGGGGAATATTTAGAGGTTATTATCCTCAAGGGAGAATTTGTTAGGAAGATCATCAAGAATTTCATCTTGGTATTTTTGGGGGCTAGAGGAGTATAAGGAATTAATATACTCAACAAAGGAAGTGCCAATTATATCTCTATCAGTGAGAATAACACCAGTATTATCCTTAATCCAAATAGTAATATTTATTTCCCTTTAAAGAGAGTAATTTTATGAACATAAGAGCTTCCACAATCATGAGGTGCTAAATTGCCAAATAGTTAAGCTATATTTGCCTTTTTTTTTTTAGCTTTTTCGTTTTAAGCATAGTGGTGGATGTGGTGCTATATCCAAACGTTAGTTATAAATGCGTCTGAAAACTAGACAATAATATTAAACCCGTTTCATATATTAAAATGGAAGTATAATTAACGTCCTAATATGAGACGCTACCTAAAAAAGCATCCAAATTCACACGCTCTTTATATTTGCGTCCAGATGCGAATGCTTCTTATAATAACGTCTAGCTATATTTGGCTTTAGTCAAATTGGGTAGTAAAATTTGGTTACGTGTTATAACTCTTTTAGCTTTTGATACCTTTAGCACCCCCGACTATACCTGCATTTTTTTTTTCATATATGGCTTATGACTCCATGATTGTGGAAGCTCTAAGGAGTATTTCGATCTCATTTAAATAACCAGACCTCTCTAGATTTATCCTTTCAGTAAATCTTTTCCAAATTAGAAATGAAAACAAGCATGACATTAATGTCTAAAAAAAGCCACATTGAAGTGGGAGAGAAAACCAGACTCAAATAGGGTGAAAACCCTAATTTAACTTCTTATACCCAAATCGATATAAACAAAAGGAGTAATTAAAGATAATACAATGGTTATGAAATAAAGTCCAACAGACTTGACACGCTTATAAGATACCAGAAGTTGAAACACACGTCACTCTGAACCCGAATAACTAGGTGAAAGTTTTAGAAACTCATTTATAAAAAAAGGATCCGCTACCAAATAAAGGAAATCAACAATTGTAATTGTAATACATGAAATATACAAAGCAAGAGATACAATTTATAGCAACGACAAGACAAGACAATTCACACAAAAATAATTGAAATCAAACAGATTTGGTCATAAAAATAGGGAAAGTAACGGACAAAACAAAAGCAACTACAAAATAAGCTATAAATTAAAGCATGTTAACGATTAGCATATAATCTTCAGAAAAATTGAAAGAAAAGTTAGGGTTTTCTTAATCTCCAAAAATCTGCATAGAGTTGAACATTTACGTGCTACTACGGTAGAATTCCAAGAGTATAAGTTCTTAAACACGCATATTAGACTTTTGAAACCAAACATATACATTAACAAGCTAAAACCAAGAACATAAAAAGTTACTCTTTTTTTTTTTAAAAGCATATAAGTTACTCTTTACTTCTTGTGCAAAGAGACTTGATTTTTCCGGGCTACATTAAATTTGGTGTGTGCTACATTGAATTGGGTGTGTGCTCTGTGGAAAAATAAATGCAGTAGATCCTATCTCTATATCATATAAATGTTGCACATTTATGAAAGTGACGCCCTTAGTTGGAAGTTATCTAAAAACATTAATTTATGTTAGGTCTCCATTTTCAAGGCCAAATTCATCCGCGAAAGTCCATGTGACGTAAAACGACTAATGTTTGCGTGTAAATCTGCCAACTATTGTTATTAATTTCCTCAAAATACTAGACACCTAGCCCATCTGTTTAATCTGAGTCCACTGAATACTTTCTATATATATACTCCTCCTTCGAACACTCCTTTTCATCAGATCATCTCTCTCCTTCGAACACTCCTTTTCATCAGATTCATCTCTCTTTGTAGTAGCACCAGTTTTTGTTTTAAGAGAACATATTATCAACACCATACCATAAATGGGTTCTACTGATCATGATCACCAGGGAGATAAGTACAGATCTTATATGTATGGAGATGAGTATAAAGATGTACACTGGAGGCATGGTGGTCCTCCTATCTACGACCTCGTTAATGAACTCTTTCATCAAGGCCAAACAAACGTATGCACACGTTTCATCATCAATTACTTGAATTCTAAGTGTACCGTACAAATAAAAAAATCATCTGTTTCATATAAATAGATCATTAAGCTGTTAATTTCGTCTAACTTTTTAAATTCACACCCAGGTTTGGCCAGAGGGATCTTTAGAGGAAACGGTACAGAACGCCATTAAAACATGGGAAATGGAGCTTTCTCACAAAACTCGGCTACAGGACGTCAAAACTATCAACCCAGAAAAATTCAAGTTATTTGTTAATGGTAACACCTACATTTTTTATTTTTATACTGTACTATCTGGTTACTTGAGGTTGGTACAGTGGTACTACTGGTTTTGGTATGTTTGCTACCTACTGTCCTGGTCTTTTTGGGTACTGCTGGATCCGGATTCGGACCCTATTTATTAAAATTAGGTTTGATTTTTAACGGTTCTGGATCCATTTTATAACTTAAGTAAATCCGGACCTGGATCCGATTGAAAATCTAAATATCCGTCGGGTCCAGATATTTAATGGGTCTTCTAAAATCAACTAATTTTTTTTATATTGGTTTGAAACAAATAATTTTTCATTCAAAGTTATTGTTATGTGTATATAAATGTTCTAATTAAAAATTAAACTTAAGAAAATAAATGAAAAATATCCAAACAAAACTAGATGAAGTCTTTGAATTTTAGATAAAATTAATGAATAAATGAAAAATATTCAAGATAGCAAATACCCGCCAGGTAATACCTGTTAGGACCCGTTAAGATTTTGGGTCCAATCAGATCCTAAGTTGGTAATGAGTTCAATTTTAAAACCCGGACCCAATTTACCTGATTCCGGATAATGGGTACCCATTGACATTCCTACTTATATTCGATTAAAAGAATATATGAGAATTATAAAAATCCAAATTTCTATCTATTTACCCTTTAACCTATTCTCAATATAATCTTGATATATTAAATAAATTTAGACTTACTAGAATAAGATTTAAGGGACAAGGCAAACTAGAATAAGTAAACCTTTAACCTATTCCCAACATAATCTTGATATATTAAACAAATTTAGACTTATTAGAATAAGATTTAAGGGACAAGATAAACTAGAATAAGTAAAGGAGTATATATTCTCTTCATGGAATAGATTTAAGGGACAAATTAAAATAATTATCCATCACTGATAACAAAGACAATTAGTGTTATGGTGTAATATCCATGTAACATTAATAGAATATATTTGTTATAAATTAATTTAAAATTATAATTATATTTATATAGATGGATAATTAAAAATAATAATTTATTTATTTATTATTATATATATCTTGAACGGAGGAAATAATTAACTCATGAGGCCCCGTATAATATATATCTCTAAACTCTCGTACATACCGTCATACATAGTCTGAGATATAAAAAAAAATGTAATTTTTTTGTTATTATTATTTTATCCGTTTCTGTTTTGTAGGAAGAGAGGGATTATCAGGAGAAGAGGTACTGAAATTAGGGAGTTACAACGCTTTGCTGAAAACATCTTTACCTGAAGAATTTCAGTACTACAAAGCTGATGAAGAGAGTTTTGCATCTTCTCATGACATATTCAGATCAGCATTTCCTCGTGGTTTTGCTTGGGAAGTTAATAAGGTCTACTCAGGGCCACCCCTAATTGCTTTTAAGTTCAGACACTGGGGTTACATGGAGGGTCCCTTCAAAGGTCATGCTCCCACTGGTGACAAAGTTGAGTTTTATGGTTTGGGTGTTCTAAAGGTAATGAATTAACTACTTTAATATTCACTCTTTCAATGGAATGTCAAAAGTGGTCTCACACCCAATTTCTAAACATCAAACTGATCTGTCTTTTCAAATCCTACCGAGATATCATATGTCTTCTACACATGGCTTGCAAGAGCCAAAAGCATTAAATTGCAACCTCAAATTTGCTTTTTATCTTAGTTCTGGTTCAGTGCATGTGTAGCCCGTACATGTTCTAGGATTAGTCCCATCCAATGTACGGCATTTCGGCCAATACGGCCAAAATATCGTTGATTTAATCGATATTAGATCTCACCCGACACGAAATATCTGATATTGTTAGATCGATATTTGATCGAAAATATTGGTCGATATTGACCGGTACGAATTGACCGAAATGGCCGATATGGACCGGTACGGTCAGTTTTCAATTAAAAAAAAAAAAAATTAATTTTAAAAAAGTAAAAAATAAAAAATCCTTATCATTGTTCTAGGGTTTTCAATCGTTACTCATGTTTTTTATGGATTTTAGAAAAATGAATACTAGTTTTATATCTTAATAGGTCCAATGTAAAACTAATGTTTGATATAATAATTATAGATATAAAATATGTGGAACGATATTTTGTCGATATTTAAAATCGAAATTTTCCCGGTACAAAGACGTACCAGTCTATTACTCTTTACCGGTACGAACTGAAATCAGATATGAACTACATTGATCACATCACACTTGCCCATCTTGAAATACTAATTACCATCATATGCTCTCATATTTAGCCTCAAACGCTGACTGATTGCGCGGTATGTGGTATATGAGATGTGCTCAAGAGGAACTAACTCTCAAAACTGCCAGTACAACAACATATATATGCAACCGTTTTCTTTACTGTCATTTTTACGATTAATATATGATACAATTCCTCGACCAAAAGAAAGAAGAAAAAATAATGGTTATTATATGACGCGATACAAGCAACCTCTTTTTTTCTGCATAGATCAAGAGCATCTAATTTAAGTTAATTTGCTGTTAATTGTGAATCCTCGAACAGGTGGATGAAACTCTAAGAGCTGAAGACGTGGAGATTTATTATGACCCTGGGGAGCTTATTGGAGGTCTACTCAAAGGATCTAAAATGGAGTATTCGAATTCATCAAAAGAAGAAGATAAAAAGGGTACTCCATCCACCACCACTCAAGGCTGTCCTTTCTACAAGGAGGATTGAACTGTACCACCCCCTATAAGTTGTGCTTTGGATATTTAAACCTGCAATGACCATGTCCAGCCTCCTTGTGATTATGTTTGTTTTCATTATCAAAAAACACAAAATTATGTTAATGCTATATATGTTTGAGATAGGCTGTTATTTTATGGGTTCGGATTGATTCGTATTTGAAATATTTTTGTGTTTGAAATTCTAATGCCTTGATCTTATAAGTCTTAAGAGCGTCCACAAGGGAGCGAGTAAAACATGGACCAAAGATCAAATACCCTTTTTGGTCCGTAAATGTGTAGCGTAGAGGCGCGACTGTATTTGAGGTTTAGTGATGCGTCGGAAAACCAACTTTGTTTTACCGCAAGCGCACATTGTCGAGAGATGTAGACAAGAGCAAATACGGTTCGTTCCCACGAGGAGTTTGGATTAAAATATTTTTTTAGGTTTTTTGTAGTAAGAATTTAATTAACTAATGAATTAAGATTATTTAATAAAGTTTGAAAACAATAAGAGGAAAACGTTAAGGTTCCGGGAATCCGTTGTAGATTAGGGTTTTAATTGCGTTCGTCGGGTCTCAATTTCAATAAGAATTGTTTGTTCTCAACCTAAAGTAGAATTTTGAAGTACTAAGTATACGGGGAATAAAGAGTCAGAATATTCATAAAACGATTAAATACAAGGTTTCAACGAGTCCTTCTACTAATCAAACAATGAACTATACGTGGCATAGAACATGAAAAATTATCGAGAAGGTAAAACGCTGAGAGAGAGACAAATTAATAATATTTAGTTCATACAGTAAATAACCCTAGTTTCGAAACACAAATAAAACCATCTCTACAAGTTCATCCTTTCGCCCTAACAAGGGAATTAGCCCAACATGGCTTTCTCAAAAGCCATACAAATTAATAATAAAATAAATACAAACTAACCCTTTAATCGTTCCGGCTTCGACAATTCTGTCTGGAAATCTCTTCTGAATGTTCTGTCTCTAGTCTGTATCTATCTTCCGTCAAAGCTTATTCTCTGGATAGTATATGGTATGAGCCATCTTTGGTTGTTGAGGTACCCGGATATATATAGCCATCCAAAGAGGATCCGTTTCCTAATATAACTCAAAACCAAATCCTATTAGAACACGGATTAGTTCCTAAAACTTAACTTTAGCCGCAACCTTTCCCTGACTTCTCTCAAATCTTGCTAACTACTCGGTGTACTGATGACTTCCTAAACAAAGTCAAACTTCTCTGCCCATAAAACTCAAACCATCAGCAGAACACTGCCGGTCAACACAACAGCCACTCCATCACCAATTCGATTGATGTCCCACCAATGCAGACTCGAGCTCAACTCAGCATAACCCGAGTCTGTAAACAGTATAACCACCTACTGCTTCATCGAGTCTCACTGACTTTGTCATCTCTCCAGTTGAGCCATCAACAGACAATTCTCACATTTCGTCTCAACTAAAACCCATCTTGTATTTAGTTGCTCAATCTTTTCAATAGTCTCCATTATCTTCTCCAATCACTACTCGAATGTCTCTGTTCACTCCCATCAGCCATTAACTTCCATTAACTACTCGAGCCATCAACTGCCAATAATAGCGTCAACCCTTCTTTCACTTTTGAAACCACCAGCGACCATCACCAAACTCTCCCAACTTCACTGCCACTCTCGAGCTCCACATCTCCATCAACAACATCATCATCAGGTTCATCACTGTGATCAATGATCATCATCAAAGTCTCTGCCATGGAACTCGAGAATCAGATTACAACCCAAGCTTCTCAACAGCCTCACTAATCCTACTGCACCATTCTCGATCTTCAAATCCTTTTTCCATAAATCATCATCACAATCATGATCATCACAATCATGATCATCAATCCCTCTCTGATCGCTGCCGACATCCGAGATCATCTTCTTCAATATCACCAGCAAGCTTATGCTCTTGTTCATCGGCTAATCATCACAGGCTCCATCATTTCGAGCCATCACAGGAATCACCACTCTTCTCTGTTCTCTAGTTCGAAATATGTAGAAGAAGGATAGGAGTTGCCCCGATCCAATTCGTTGGCGCCTAGAACAAGATTTGAATCTTGGCAGCCTTGAGTAAATAGCTCGGTGCTATTAACAGAACCCAATCAACTGTCAGTCTCACGAAACTGACAGTTGATGTAATACTGGCTACCCCTTAACCTACGACTGGGTGTAAATATCCGGTCACTTTGAAATGAACATTTTGCCCTTTATTCTTGTTTCGCTCATAACTTTCTCATACAAAGTCAGAATGACCTTGTTCTTTCGCCGTTGGATTCGTAATCAAATTCTCTATGGATCCCTATGGGTCTTTGGCAATTTTTCTCTTGTAAAGCTCAATTTCGCTTGTTTCAGAGACGTAACCTAATAAAAAATATAAACTAGAAAAGTAATACTAACACACGGTAATTCACACAAAATCTAGCAAATAAGTATAAGGAAATGATACCTAAAATGTACAAATTATGCACTTATCATTTAGTCGCCAAATTCCACTATAGCAGAGTAGATTTAGGATTTTTTCTGGAGTAAACATGGTCTAGTCGGGCGGGCTCGTAGTGTACCGCCTGGCATTAAGCGGCGTCGCAGTGTACCGCATGGAACAAAGCGTAATCCTAAGACAACGCTTAGAAACACGGGCGGTATCCCAGGAATACGCCTGATCAAGCGGTAGCCTAGAATAACGCCTGACGAAAGGTGCTCTAGGCTCACGCCCATCAACAGGAACAACGCTAGAATGCCGCTCAGTTGGAGTGTAATCCTAGGATACCGCCTACAGTGAAACGAAGCTCTAGGACTCCGCTCAGATATAGGCGAGGCGTTAGGACGCCGCTCGCTGCTAGGCGTGCTCCTAGGAGTCTGCCTGGTTAATTTTGATTAATTTGTTACCGTTATGTTACCGTTTTGTTAACGTTGTCAACGGCTACAATTTGTATTCTGATACACCTATAAATAAATGAATTTATATCTATCATTCCCATTTCAAATCCACATCTTTTACATTTCATAGAAAATTTATAATTTATCGTTTTCATAATTATGGCTTACGAAAATTTTAGGCTTAATGCAAAGAATTTTACCCTAGAGGAAGATTTATCCCTATGTCGAAACATAGTATTACATTATCCAGCAAGGGGTCATGAACGTCGGATGAATGGTTCAATGAGCATGCAATGGTTAGAAGATATTCATGCTAACTTTTGTAATGAAACCGGTAACCCCAATAACCGGAACAGAGCAGGCATTTTTTATCGATATGTGGAAATCACAAAGGAAGTACTAGAATTTTTTTCTTTAACCGCTAAGGTGAATGAAAGAAGAATTAGGAATGAAACTGATGATGAAGTTGTTGCCAGATCTCTGGAGGAATGGAGAAGATGGAAACGTTCAGATTTCAGGTACCAACCTCATTTCGAGATCCTAAGGGTGATGGAAGAATACAATCCTTTTGTGTTGATTATTCTCAGAAGATGTGAAGAACGTCGTCCCGGGCGTCATACGACCCGTTGAAGGTTTGATAATAGGTTTGCTTAAGTGTTTAAGTGTAATCTATTGATTTATTATATTTCATCTTCTTTAATGTTACGTGATGTATGCTTTTTTAATTCAATGAAATAATTTTACATTCAACTGTTTTAAAAAATTAATTAACTAATGAAATATGGTCATCTATTAAAATATATTATTAATACATGAGCTGCCGATTACAACCAAACTCTGACAAAAGTTAGAAAAATTCTCAAAATCGGTAGATAAAGTTAGCAGTTACTTCCGATTACAGTTTGGACTTAATGAACTCGTAGCTTTCTACAAATGTGAACTCTTCTCCTTTTTCCTGATAGTAGTGCATTTTTGCGAGATCCTCCTACATAAGCATAGGAAAAAATAATAATTCATAAGGTTTACTATGTTGCTATTGGAAGACCAAACAACTTAGGTTAAGTAAAAGATACTTACAAATTGTTGGATCGACAAGCCTAAATGGGTGGGGTTAAAGATCCGTTGTTGTATAGCTATATAATCAGCTATCCCTATTCGGATAAGTTGGTATCTATCATGAATTTGTTCAAGAGATCTTTGCTTTGGATTTCCATATTCTCGAGCATATTAGATGTAGATCCTCCCCCAAAAGGTTTCAGGTTCAACCCTTCCAGCTATGACATCTTCACGTAGGGTTTCGTTATGCCATGTTTTGGTTATAGCCAAATCTTCAGCTGAATCAAATGTTGCCATGTTTGTAGGTAGAGTTATGAAGTGAACTACAAAGAGGAGATGCGTAAATGAAATTTTTAGAGTGTATGAAACTAGGTGTGTGTGGTATTTGGTAGAGAAAACAGATGTATTTATAGGATAATTTCGAAAACTAGTCGTTGATTGTACTTTCATTGTAAATAATTGCACAACCCATTTTTCCCTACTAAGAGAGAGACTTAATGGCTAGTATTTTTAAAAACTTACTACTTAGCATGAACTCTCTCTAAATACAGAATTGTTCATGAATTCTTTCATTAAAAAAAATAACATGAGCTAATAAGTAGAGCTAAACTCAATTTCGCAGGCATATCGGCTACACTTAGCATGTGCAGCAAGCCTTTAAACCCCTAGGTGCCCCTAACGGCCGAGTTGTGTCTCGGGCGGGTTTACTAGAGATTTACCCACAAAACCTATCCAGAGGATTTACAAATTTTTAATCCTCACCAAAATCTGACCATAAGTGTTCGATCAAGTCATTTCGCAAACGAATATGAGTTTCTTTGTCGAATACTGCACATCGGCTTTGGTCCTTTCCCATTCTCGAAAGTTCACCTGTGTTGTGTCTAGAAATATTTATCGGTGCACCGTGGCTGCGTTGATCATAGTCATACAGCCAATCACCGGGTAAACATTCATCCTCCACTATCATATTATGTAGAATGATTACAGTCTTCATTCTATGTGCTAGTACGTCAGGATTCCACATTCGTGATGGTTGCTTGATGATTACAAATTGATTTTGCTGTACGCAGAAGGCCTGTTCTACATATTTTCGGCAACCCTCTTGCCTAGCAGAAAAATTTTGTTTCTTCGCCGAGTCTGGATGTTTAATCGAAATCACAATAGTAGCTATCTCCGGGTATATTCCATCACCAAGATAGTACCCCATATCGTACTGATGTCCGTTGACAACAAAGTTCACAGCCGGTGCTTTCCCGTTGATAAGCTTTTTGAAAATATATGAACGTTTTATCACATTTATATAATTGTTAGAACCAGGCATACCAAAAAATACATGCCAAAACCACAAATCATATGACACCAATGCCTCAAGGATAATACTTCCACTACCTTTGTACGCAGTGTAAGCACCTGATTCAGCCGATGGGCATTTATCCCATTTCCAGTGCATGCAATCAAGACTACCCAGCATCCCCGGAAAGCTCCTTTCTTTTTTTCCAGCAAGAAGCAGTTCAACATCACGCTTAGTTGGTGTGCGCAAATATTCTTTCTCGTACAGATGCACTATCGTCTTACAAAACCTAAGAGTTGCTTCCAAAACTGTGGTTTCTCCGATCCGTAAATACTCATCTATTGTATCTTCCGCACATCCGTAAGTTAACATTCGTATTGCTGCAGTAATTTTTTGCTGAGGGGTTAATCCAAGAACACCACAAGCATCTCTTTTTTGAAAAAAATACTTATTTAGAGCTACGACATCTCCCAATGTACGGTTGAATAATTCTCTCCGCATTCTGAATCTTCTACGAAATACATGATGAGGAAACATCGGGTTTCTGCAAAAGTAATCTTTCCACAGAAGTTTTGCACCGTCATCACGTAATCTTGGTATTTTGATACGAATTTGAGGCCAGTTCATACTTGAAGCGATCAATCTCGCAGTGACTGCTTTATTATTTTGGCTCAATGCAAGTAAACCTTCGTCTGATGAGTACAAACTATTGTTATCATCATCACACGATGAAGAAGAATAAAAATGAGGAGGAATAGAAGAACAAGAACCATAGTACTGATTGTTATTTTGATAGTATGCCATTTGCTTTTTGATGTTTGTATTTTGGGTTTGTATAATTGGAGAATCGAATGTTCAATTTATAGGAAAATTAAGATAAGATTTTGAGTTTTGAATTGACAATACACGGTTGGTATGTTATTGCAAAAACAGAGTTGAGGCAAGTGGGGTGGACAGACGAATCAGAGTTATGAAATGTCGGTTGACAAGAAAATACCAAATGACCAAAACGACAAAAGTTAGAAACAAAATTCAGAGTTTTGAATTGACAATACACGGTTGGTATTTTATTGCAAAAACAGAGTTGCGGCAGGTGGGGTGGACGGACGCATCAGAGATATGAAATGTCGGTTGACAAGACAATACCAAATGACCAAAACGACAAAGGAAAAAATATTCAGAGTTTTGAATTGACAATACAAAACTAATATAAAGGATAAAATAAACGATTATAAATGTAAGAAAAATAATTTAAAAATACAATTCAAATCTGAGAAAAGAAAAAGTTTTCAGTTCAACTAACAATTCAATGCTAATGAATTACTATTCTTCTGTATCTTGATTCTCGGACGCCGAGCGCGGGGGCATAAACGGAGGAAAAGATGGTCTGGAATTATAGTTATTTGATTGCATTGTTGATGACGATCCCTGACCCATGGTGTTCCATATCGGTGGTGGCATATTCTGAGCATACGTGCCAAACCCAATGGGTGGTTGTTGTTGACGAAAATGGGCAAGCTGTGAGTTCAACATGTTGTTTTCATTTCGTAGACCATGTATTTCTGCATCTTTGGCAATGAAATAGTCCATCCTCTCCTTAGTTTCATTTAACGTTAATTCACGAAACTCGTGGGTAAAATCAGACAACTCTTGAACTAAATCATAAGCCGCGATCTGTGATGAAAAAAATGAAATCAAATTCTGAACCATCATTGTATACTAAAATCAAATTTACAGTGTTTTGTTATATACTTACGTATGGTAGTTGTTATGGGGGCGGAATGGGTACATGTTCACGACGACGTTGGATGTTGTGTTTAATACAGTCACCAGCATAACCGTATGTTTCAACCTCCCAGTCGACTTTCGTGGCATATTTATACAGGTTAGTCACATGTCGCAAATGCTCCATATACAGATCATAGTTCACGACACGTACAAACTCACTTGCAGGGACCAGACAGTTTTCGCTCATCTCCTCAACCACCTCGTCGCTGAAGTTGGAAATACAACTAGGCGGGTTGCTAGGAACGCCCCATCTTGGATTGTTCTGCCTCCAACACCGATCTCCGAGATACATGTTATTATTTATCCATTTGAATTGACAATAAAAAAATAAACCAATCAGTTAACCGAAATGCAAAGAAAATAAAAAATATTCCAATGGAAATAAATTATAAACTCACGGTGCCTAGCCAAGAGAATATTGCCCTTTTCCCTGAGAGCTCTACATCTTTCCGTCCAATTTCAGATTCCAGGACCATGGTCGCAGCTTCCCACAGTTGCCAGGTCACATCGTCTACAGACAACTGATTCATAGAAGTCCTTGAACGAAGAATGTCAATACTCTTCCTCCGGCTTCCCGTCCACTGACGACATCTAGGCCACTCATTTTCACTTTCAGGCGAAGGGTTCTTTGGCCGACAAATGCCCAGATATTCGTACCCCCAAAACTAGAATGTATTGACAACCAATGGAATAAATAACTGAGCAACAAAAAAAAAATTAAAAGAATTACAAATAACACTAACAAATTTACCTCTAAAATTTGGAAGGGTCTGTCCAATGACTTTTGTCCCCTTCCAGATGCGGCGAGACCAGAATACAATTTAGAAATTGTAGGAGTACCCCAGTCATATTCGTTAACTGCATTTAGATCCTCAAAAGCAGCTAACCATCCAGCATCAATATAGGTTTTCGCATTTGAAAAGAAGAACTCACCCAAAACATACATATAAAACGCTCTGGCCACTTTATCAGCAAGTCTACTATCATCGTTAGCCGTAACCAATATTTGTGGATCAAAATATGTGCATAACAATTTAACCGTAATTGCATCTGAAACCCACTGGTAGGGAATACCTTCTCTTTTACAAACCGCATTATCTTTAAGTTCAGGAAAAATATTCTCTCGGACATATTCAAATTGGAACTTCCCTGAGTCATGCGGAACACGACTACCAATACCAATACTAATTCCTGTCAACATTACCCAATCAAGGGGTGTGAACCCAAGCTCACCAAACGAGAAGTGAAAAGTGTTTGTCGTATCCCAAAAGCGCTCAACAATATAGTCAATAAGTGCATGCGATGAATCTACTACATCTATGGTAAGTAATCGGTCTCATCCTCCCTTTTCAATAATATATTTGACCCTAGGGCTATGTTTAACAATACCTTGGTAGGTCTGAAAGACCAATTTGAGGGAACCACGATGTGAAAACTTGAATTTGACGTCGCTTGAATACGTTATATTGGTGCAGGCGTGACCCTCAGTATCTTCCACAACTGTATAGTGTTCCAACCCTGGAACTTCTACCGTTTCTTCAATAATACGGTCTTCTTCTGAATCCTCGACGATTTTAGTCTTCTTGGCCCTCTTCTTTCGGCCAATGAATCTGGACGTCAAACTGCTCGACATCTGGGCAAACAATTCATACAACATTGAAATCAAGAGTAATCCCCACAATGCAGAAAGATAAAAATCTACAATAATCAATAAATCAAGGAAAAACATAATAATTTCATAATTGCAAAAGTAATTATCTAATTACATAATCATATGTACCAACATACAGAAATCAAACATTCTTGAAAAAAAATCATCATTAACAAAATACTTCAATATCAATGCCCCAATTGTATCAAATATCATCAAAATTCCACAATCATATACTTCCATAGACATAGGTTTTAAAACATAAACATTCCAAATTCCCAAATTTTCAAGACAATCTAGTAAATTCATCAAAAAGTTAACCATCACCGAACTCAAATTAAACAACAACTTAATCAATTCTATCTTCAATTCAACAAATTATCATCAATTTTTTGTACCCAATTTACAACATTCATAAACCCTAAAAGTTATCCCTATTCCATAATTACAATTTCTAATAAAACCTAAATATCTCAATTTCATAATCACATGTTTAATCATTCAACATACATAACCAATTTAACTAACAAAACATAATAATAAAACATACTCTAAATTTAATTTACAAAACAACTATAATTTACAAAAAAACAAAGAAATTACCTTGATTACGCTTGGATGTTTGAGAAAAGCTTGAACGGAGTCTCAAAATCGTAGGCGGGTCGTTGGGATTTCGTTTGGGAAGATTAATCAGGGTTCAAGAGGGGAGGAGGAAGAGGGTTCGGTTGAAAAACAAGGGGTGCAGGAGAAAGAAAATAGGGTTCGGCTGAAGAAGAAACAAATGATAATGGGGCGGGCTGCTAGCATCTCGCTTGGAATTCCAGGCGGGGCGCTAGCACACCGCCCGTCCCATTCTACTCACACGTTCGAGTCGCACAAGCGCAACTCCTTCAGGCACGTTGATAGCCCTTCGCCCCATCAGGCGTGATTCTGGGATACCGCTCGTCTCTCGGGCGTGGTCCTAGGATACCGTCATACCAGGCGTTACTTTAGAACTCCGCCCCACACCAGGCGTTACGCTAAGATTCCGTCTAGCGCAAGCGTTATCCTAGGATTTCGCCCGTGTTTCCAAGCGTATCGCTGGGACACCGCCCAACACCATACGCATCGCTAGAAAACCACCCGACTATACACGACTGTTCTTGGGCCGGACCAAAGACTAAAAATTTTAGTCTTTGATCGTTTACTATTGTCGACCCATTATGGTTGCTCTTAGTAACTTCTGCGATGTCATCTTCCATAAGAGTCATATCATCGTGCATGCGTTTATGTGGAAGTATAGAGAATTGAGAGGTTAAGCCAAAATATGTGGGATCCTAGCATAAAAGACATTATGTAAGTAAAAGAGGCTGACAAGCTCAACAAAATGTGAATGGAATGCTACCATCAAAATAGAGAATGGAATGCTATCATCAAAATAGGCATTGCCATTGAATACACAGAAATGTACAAGCTCCCTCATATATGAACCCCTACTTAACGTCTATGTCAATTTCAAATTGGACTTTGGACTTATCTCTTTCCTATCAATTTTCTGGAAGTGGACTTCTTTTCTAGAGGTACGTTCAACCCACAGATAGATCATAGAAGATAAGGCAGCAAAACAATAAGAAGAAGAAAGAAAGTTATGGCCAAACAATAAAGCATTGTTAAGTTCCATACTTTTGTTCCCTGGTTGTATGATTTAGTTTAGTACTGTATCACTTAAAACTGAGCGCGTGCATGTTTTTCCCCAAAAATGGAATCAAACCATGATGTTATTTTCGGTGGAAGTGCGCAAATACCCACAATAATAGTACTACTCCAGTACACAACTGTATGAGGTTTGAAATTGCATCATTAACCATGTTAACTAGAAATGTTAGTTTAATCTGCTCCGAGATTTTGATAATTGTAGCATTCTACCATTCAATTAAATTCTCTTGATTTCTAACTGACAATTTTGAAGATTTATGGAAGGGATCAACGTGAGTTATAATCACGAACCTTCTCAGAAAGCACGTCGATAAATTCTTACATCTTTATGTAATTATCAAGGTCTTACAAATAGAGCATTGGTTCTGATTGATTCACCACCAACTATCCAATTCAATTCTCGCTTCAAAATGATCAACAACATTTCTTTCTTTCCCTGTCTCGTTTTCTTCTTAATATGCTGGTCATCAATTACAGTTCAAGCTCAAGTTCCACTATCAAAGACATTAACACACGTCAATCAAGGTGTTCTTTATTTTGGCCTTGTCGAAGATGGTGCAACTTATCGTCCATTAAAAATTGCAAACTACCCATTTCGTCTTTGCTTCTACAGCACCACCCCTAATGCATACTTTCTGGGTATTGGTATGGGTAATGCTAATTCAACCTCTTTATGCGTTGGGTATGGTCAGCCAACCCTACCCGTCCAGTTACTGACAAGGATAAACTTGTTTTCAGCCGTAATGGAAATCTAGCCTTGATCGATACAAAAAACAGGTTTGTCTGGCAAACTCGAGCAGCCAACAAAGGTGTAGTAGATATCCAGCTACTCTCAAATGGAAACTTAGTTCTCCTGAACAAACAAGGTGGCTTTGTTTGGCAAAGCTTCGACAATCCTACTCATACTCTCATGATTGGCCTAAGCTTACATTCAAAAAGTTCCCGTGGTAACAAGCTAGTGAATGGCGCTTACAGTTTGGTTGTTGACGCTCATGAGGTTGGTTTGTTCTTCAAAAGCCCTCACTCTTCTAAGCCCTTACTTTATTATAGCTCAGTAGTACCAGGATCTCACGATGGCGCTCTTAACAATGTGACTTTCAACATTGCCCCAGTCGTGGATGGATTAGATACCCTGAACCAGATAAGACTCGAATACGTAGACAGGTACCATGGATTACTCGTGTGGACACAACCGAAATACAACAGCACACTATCAATCCTTAGACTTTGTTCAGACTGTAACCTCCATGTCTATACTTACTACGAGAAGGCCAAATGGATGCCTGGGAGGAAACACACACTGAATTTATCAGTTCTATGTACGCCGGACAGTGCCTACAGCCTGAAAAATGCGGGTCCTTGGGGATTTGTCAGAACAGCCAATGTGTTGCTTGTCCTACATCAAAGGACTTACAGGTTGGAGCAAGAATTTCAAACCATCAAAGTTACCTTCTTTTAATGCAGCTGCAGCCAATGTGAGTTATTATAATATCGAAGGTGTAGATCATTTCTTGAATACAAATTTCGAAGGAGAAGGACCGATGAAAATAGGTCAGTGTAGGAAGAAATGTACCAAAGATTGCAAGTGTATAGCTTTCTTTTACAGGAAGGATACTTCTATGTGTCTGCTTACTAATGAACTCAATACTCTGATGAAGGTTCACGATTCATCAAGTACAAAGCGTATTGCGTATATTAAGTATGCTAAGTAGAGTTCCTTTAATTGCCATAAAAAAGAGAATAGAGTTCCTTTGCGGTTGCTCAGTCTGTCAAGTTTCATATATGACACCAAGATCCAAATAAAAACCATGGAAGCTTCAGTTGTAGTTTTAGTTTTATAAATGAATTCCCTGGTTTTTAGTTCCAGCATGGCCATCAAGATTAATTCCAAATTTCATGCTACAGTCTAAACAAACTTCTTATATATTTGAAACACGTTGAGTGGAGTAGGTCCTTCTCCTTCTCCTTCTTCTTCTTTTATTTTAATTTTATTAAAGAAATGGGTCACTAAATTGGTGACAAGATTACAAAAAGAAAACCTGATCTAAGTGTTAATGACTGCATCCCAGTTACCGATCAGTGTAGATAAACAAAAATCTTTAGAAAATGACGGAATTTAAAGCCCATCGGAAAAAAGTGCACTTCACCGCAATAATCATTTGTTTGTAGCTCCGGCTTTGTTATTGTAGCATTTGTCATTTCTCTCCCTCCAAATATTCCCACCAAATGTCAAAAGAGAACACACCCCAAATCTGCCTAGATTTTGTTTTGCCTTTCTTATTATTCCATCGTATGAAGTTTGCTTAACTTTATCATCAAACACCCGGCTAATCCCAAAACTATTTAAGAAATAAGACCAAACCTGATATAACAACCTGCAATGTAAAAAGACGTGCTCATTTGTTTCCAGATCAGCAACATAAAGTAAACAAGTAGCTCTTTGAATTTTTTCAGTCTTTAACTGAAAACCCATAGTAGGAGCTCCATAATAATACAAAGTCTGAACCAAAAAATAAACTTTCAAATGAACATTAGGATTCCACAGTTGCTTATAGGGAAATCTGACGAAACCATTTGTACCAAGAGTTTATAAGCATTAGCAACTGTAAAATCATCACCTGCACTCTAGAATCTTTTATCATCTCTATCAGACATTAAAGTTTTAGCATCTCTATCAATCTGCAACAAAGGAACCAAACTGCCTAATTCTTGTTAATTCAAGTTTCTTTTAAACTGTACGTCTCAAGTACCACTAGAGGGTATCGTATCCTTAACTGAACTCTTCTCCTTCTTAGAAAGCTTGAAAATATCATGGAAAACAAACTGAATTGGTTGACTACTGTCAACAGAGTAACACCAGCATGACCTTATAATATCTCCACACATATTCTTTGGAGATTTGTTACCTGTTTTCCTATATTTTGAATATCTTGTAATCACTCATGCATAAATAGAGCCTCTCTTCTCCACAAGAGAGGCAGGCAAGAATTAAACAAGAATCTCTATTCTAACTTGGTATCAGAACGGGATCCTGTAAACCACGCTATTTCTTGGCCCAAATCAATTCTCTTTCATGGCAGCCAACACAACAACCCTTCAGCACATTCATATCAATCACTTAGTAAACATCAAACTCAATGAAACCAACTTTGTTTTATGGCAAAATCAATTCAAACCCCTACTAAAGGATACAACCTACAAGGTTACGTCGATGGTACCCTGCCTATACCACCACGAACCCTACCAAATTCAGAGAAACTTAACCCTGAATTTACCAAGTTTGAAGAGCAAGAACAAATCCTTTTAGGTTGGCTGCTATCTTCAATAACTGAGAGTGTAATGATTCATGTTGTTGGCTTAACAACATATCAAGAGGTCTGGAAGGCTTTAGAGACAAGATTTGCTCCACAGACCAAGGCACACCAGATGCACTTACGAAGACAACTCCACAATTTAACCAAAGGTAACTCTAAAATGCAAGAATACTTCAATAAGGCTAAAATTCTGTTTGACTCACTTGAAGCATCAGGACATACTGTCTCTGTAGATGATATGAAACAAACTATACTAAGTGGTCTAAATCAAGCATATGACCCAATTGTAACAATTTTATGCACCATTGATGCCTTGGATATGAAGAAATTCTATGCTCACTTGCTTACATATGATCTGCGCCTTGAACAACAACTAGAGATGATTCAACAACAGCTAGTTGTTGCTAGGGGCTGTTGAATCACTTCTTGTTGTTGCTTGAGGCGCAGATCATATGTAAGCAAGTGAGCATAGAATGTCTACATATCCAAAGCATCAATGGTGCATAAAATTGTTACAATTAGGTCATATGCTTGATTTAGACCACTTAGTATAGTTTTTTTCATAACATCTACAGAGACAGTATGTCCTGATGCTTCAAGTGAATCAAACAGATTTTTAGCCGTATTGAAGTATTCTTGCGTTGTAGAGTTACCTCTGGTTAAATTGTGGAGTTGTCTTCGTAAGTGCATCTGGTGAGCCTTGGTTTGTGGACAAAATCTTGTCTTTAAAGCCTTCCAGACCTCTTGAGATGTTGTTAAGCCAACAACATGAATCATTACACTCTCATTTATTGAAGATAGCAGCCAACCTAAAAGGATTTGGTTAAGTTGGGTCTAGCAAATGTTGCTGCTGGAAGCTCCTTACCTCCCAGATCAAGTCAGTTTCGTCAGAGAAACATGTTCCATCCTAACATGCCACCTCCTAGACCAAGAAATAATTCACAACAACATCAAGGTCCTTGACAAATTTGTGGTCGAAGAAATCACACAGCTAGAAGGTGTTGGTATCGATGGGACAAAGAAGATGTACCTACAAGAAAGTCTCCAGATGCATACATTGCATTACCTGGAACAAATGGGGATAATTCTTGGGTAACTGAAACTGGTGCTACTCACCATCTCACTGCTGACATCAACAACCTGAGTCTGTATCAAGAATATGATGGCACTGAACATGTGAAAGTTGGCAATGGTAATGAGCTTGCTATTGCAAATATTGGTAATGCTACTTTTACTCAAAATAATAGATCTTTTCTTCTTAAAAATGTTTATCATGTTCCTACTATCAAAGCTAACCTTCTATCAGTTCATCAATTCTGCAACGTTAACAATGTATTTTTTGAGTTACACACAAATTGTTTTGTTGTGAAGGATTGCCACACAAGGACACCGCTGTTGCAATGAAGGAATAAGAATGGCCTCTACAAATTTGACAATGTCCAGGAGATTACAAACCCGTGTCTGCCAAAAGCTTACCTATCAGAATCGCTTCCAGTTTGGCATCAAAGATTAATACATCCAATGATTCAAACTGTTTCTAGAGTTATTAAGAATTTTTCTCTTCTTGTTTCAAATTAAATATTTGATTTCTGTCATTCCTATCATCCCAGTAAAAGAAAAAAACTACCATTTCCTATTAGTCAGGCTATTTATGATAAAACATTAAGTCGTGTTGCCTCTTATTTATGGGTATCTCCTCATGTCTTGCAATGGTTTTCGATATTACTTACTACTCTTGGATGCATTCTCCCAATACACATGGATATTTCCCTTGGTACTAAAATTTGATGCCTTACCAACTTTCATACAGTTCAAAACACAAATAGAAAATCTCACTGATCACAAACTTAAAGTTTTTCAATCTGACAATGGGGGTGAATACAGAAAATTCACCTCATTCCTCAACAACTCAGGTGTACTTCAGAAGTTTTTTGTTCACACACCTCCCCATAAAATGGACTTGCAGAGAGACGTATACAACATATCAGTGAATCAGGTTTTGCACTATTCTTTCATGCATCTATGCCAAAATCCTTTTGGGTTGAAGCTTTCTCCACAGCCTGTTATCTTATCAATAGGATTTCGGCTACTAAAACAGAAAACAAAACACCACTTCAGCTGTTGTTCAATAAAACTCCTGAATATTCTCTATTAAAAGTGTTTGGCTGTCTTTGTTATCCATGCTTAAAACCATACAACTCACACAAATTGGAACCAAGGACTGTAGAATGTACTTTCATAGGTTATAGTAGCTCTCACAAAGGTTATATGTGTCTAAATACCTCCACAAACAGGTTATATATCTCCAGACATGTCAGATTTGAAGAGGGTCACTTCACATTCGCTTCCAGGCAAATAGCAGGTTCTGTGATGGAATCAACTTCCAAGTTACCAACCACAAGACTTTTTACTTCACCCAATCTTGGATTGCCAAGGAACACTGCAGACTCACCAGTTCATCCAGACTTGCAGCAGACTCCACAACTGACTGCATCAACCAGCTCTATTGTGTCTCTGCCAGCAGGTTCAACTGATGTATTCTTGCCACCAGGTTCTGGTCAGACTGTCTCACACCCAACTCCTTCAACAACTACTAATGATATCCAACAACTACCACAACCACAGATACACCCAATGAAAACAAAAGCTAAATCAGGCATTTCAAAACCTGTAAAGAAACTTTGTCTCACCACCACCAAGCATCCCTTACAGTTTGCTTACTTCATGGAACCTACTTGCTTTTCCCAGGCAAAATATGATCCAAAGTGGAGATCTGCAATGGATGTCTAATATAATGCATTGATTGACAATGGTACCTGGACTCTCGTTCCATGTGAAAGAGGGATGAATGTTGTAGGCTCAAAATTGGATTTTCAAATCAAGCAGAAGCCTGATGGTACTGTTGACAAATATAAGGCACGCCTGGTTGCAAAAGGCTTCCACCAGCAAAAAGGGAGACTATGCTGAGATGTTTAGTCTGATCATCAAACCATGCACCATAAGGCTGGTCTTCTCTGTAGCAGTGATGAATGGATGGGAACTACGAAAACTAGATGTAGAGAATGCATTTCTACATGGGGTTCTGGAGACTAATGTGTATATGAAGCATCCGGATAGTTACACTGATCCCAATTACCCAACACATGTGTGCAAGCATAAGTCCCTTTATGGACTAAAAAAGGCACCACGAGCTTGGTTTTCACGTCTCAACACCTATTTCACAGAGCTAGGATTTCATGGAAAAATTTCTGATACTTCTCTATTCATTCGGAACCAACCAGACTCTATAACATACATCCTAGTCTATGTAGATGATATTATTGTCACAGGCTCTAATCCAACTCTTATGAACAAACTTATTAAAGAACTATGAAATGTGTTTGCTATTAAAGATATAGGTGAACTAACATTCTTTCTGGGTATTGAAGTGATCCGTCAGGGTCAACAGCTGATTGTTAGTCAGCGGAAATATGTTTCTGATCTACTAAGGCGTTCCTGTATGGATGGAGCTAAGCCAATCAACACGTCTCTCTCAGCACAAGAAAGACTACAAAAGCATGGGTCAGAAAAGTTTGACAATCCAACTCTTTATAGAAGTGTGGTAGGGGATTTATAATATTTGCATCTCACACGACCTGACATCTCTGTGGCAGTAAACAAAGCATGTCATTTCATGCATGATCCCTTCATTGAACATTGGGACATGGTTAAGAGGATTCTCAGGTACGTAAAGTATACATGGACTATGGGTTGTTTTTGCGTCCTCACAGTAGCAACTCACTTCATGCCTACTCTGACGCTGACTGGGCGGGTAATGTGGATGATCGAAGATCCACGAGTGGTTGTTGTATTTTCTATGGAGGCAATTTGATCTCTTGGAGTGCCAGAAAACACAAAACAATATTCAAATCAAGCACAAAAGATGAATACAGGGAGTGGCCATAGCTACTTCTGAAATCATTTGGATACAATCATTAATGAAAGAAATTGGTATAACAACTCCAACACCTAAACTATGGTGTGATAATTTAGGAGCTACATCTCACAAAAAATCCTATCTTTCATGCTCGGACAAAGCATATCGAAATTGACTATCACTTTTTCAGAGAAAGAGTTGCAAGCAAACAACTACAGGTACAATTTATCTCTTCTAAAGATCAATTGATATATTTACAAAAGGGATGTATTCTCCAAGATTCCACATGCTACGGAACAAGTTAAATTTTCGACAACTCACGTTCAACTTGATGGGGAGTGTCAACAGAGTAACACCAGCTTGACCTTATAGTATCTCCATACATATTCTTTGGAGATTTGTTACCTGTTTTCCTATATTTTGGATATCTTGTAATCACTCTCATATATCTTGTAATCACTCATGCATAAATAGAGCCTCTCTTCTCCACAAGAGAGGAAGGCAAGAATTAAACAAGAATATTTATTCTAACTACTACCAATCCAAGCATCTTCCCAAGACTGAATACTTGAACCATTATGCACCTGCAATCGGAATTAGAGACAACAAATCTTTGGACTTCAGAATGTCAGCCCACAGACTGGTGCCAGTAGCTTTATTAGACTTTTCTTGAAAGACAGCTTCCTTGTTACCACCCAATTTTTTTTTTGAATGATCTGTCTCCAGAAAGCTTGTTTTTCCAGTACCATATCTCCAAATCCGCTCATAACGCTTAGCCTTATTCACAAGCTTTAATTTTCTAACACCAACACATATACTGCATTTATACATTGTGGCTTTAGACCAAGCCACCAAATCATTTTCTTACGATTATTAGAAGAACCCCAAAGAATTTTTTTATTATTTTGATCATTTTCATTTCTTTCACCACTGACATAGGCATTTGAAATAAAGACAGAAAATAGATTGGCAAGCTAGCAAAAACACTATTGATCATGGTAAGCCTACCTATTTTAGAAAGATAAGTTAGTTTCCATGCATAAAGTTTTTGCTGGAACTTTTAAAGATTACCATTCCAAACTCATTTGCACTTAGATTTACTCTTAGAGGAGTTCTAAGTAATTCTTCGGCAATTGAGTTAAACTACAACCAAACATTTCATCAGAGCTTTCCCCATTATGCATATTACTGATCCCGCAATAACACGTAATTTTAAATTGATCTTGAACCCAAAAATTATTTCAAAACCAAACAAAATAATCTTTAAGTTTTGAACCTGAGCTTCATCACCATCAATGATCATAATTAAAAATCATCAACAAGTTGAATATGGTTTATATGAGTTCCTTATTGATCAACATTGAAATCAGAAATAAGACCATTAGCAGCTGACTTTCTAATCATCAAAGACAAAATCTCAGCTATGAGAATAAAAAGAAATGGTGGTAAAAGGTCTGTCTGTCTAATACCCTTTTGAATTTCGAATAATTTAGTAGCTTCTCCCTTCAAAACCATAGAACATCTAGAATTAAATATGCACCACTTTATCCAACTCCACCAGTGTTGGATATTTGGGTGAATTGATATAAAAGATTTGAACTAATTTAATAATGGAGAAGTGGGAAACTCTTAGTTTCTTCTCGCTCTTTTTTTTCAACCAAGCATACCAAACTTCTTCAAAACTTTTTCGGCATACTTGCTTTGAGAAATGAACACTCCATCTTCACTTTGATGTACTTCAATACCAAGGAAGTAGTTGAGCAATCCCATGTCACTCATCTCATATTTCATCATCATTTCTCTCTTGAATTGTTCAATCATATGAACATCAATTCCCGTCAAAATTAGATCATCAACATATAATGCAACAATTAGAATAGACATACCTTGTGTCTTCACATATAGTGTAGGTTCACTCATGCTTTTGTTGAAATTTTGCACTTTGAAGTTGATAGACACATTTTTGTGTCTAAATTGTGCTCGATTATCTACTTTGATAGTGTTCGATTTTGTACTTATTATGGGTTTTTATGTCTTTGTAGGTATTTTTGAGAAATAAATATTTGTGAAAAAATCGGCTCAAAAAGATGTTAAAGGCACCCATAAAAATTAATAAAGGCACCCGGTAAAATTAATAAAGGCACCCACCAGTTGGATTGGGGGCACCCTTCATTCAAATTCAAATTCAGGAAAATGCGCGGGAAATTTTGGTTAATGAAGAAAGTTTACTGTGTTGATTTGGAACGAATTTTAAGGGATTTGGAAGTGATTGTGAGTTAGCCAAGTGAAGAGACAGTAAAAACAAGATTAAACACACGTCAGAAGAGGTGTTTCACCCGGAAAAACGGTTGCAAAGTCGTGTCACAGTCGGAAAAGGGTGTTTGTCCCTGAATCGGATTAACAAAGATTTGGAGTTGGATTTGGATGAAGATGGGAGTCCTTATCGATTAAAGATGATGTATTAGGGTCCCCAAGCCTATAAATAGCAAAAGGATCGAAGAAAAATCAAGCCAGAAGCAACCGATTTTTTTTAGGAAAAACACTATTCTGCCGATGAAGAAGAAGGCAAATAACATAAGGCTCCATAGAATAGTCGATGATTCCGTTGCGTTATCTTTCATAATTCTGAAGCGGCCAGAGTCCGTACTTTATTTGTATTCTTTTCAGCCACACAGAGAACACTCTCTGTAACGTTTATAAGTGTATCAAATCTTCCGTGTTATTATTATTTCTTCATTGTAAACACTTTTTGAGCTATGAATAATTATTTTGAGAGTGTTTCCAACATGATGAGCTAATCACCATCACTGGGGCGACAGAGGAAGCCATTTTTCCAATAATAAAGTGGTAATTCTTATTTTATTATTTTTGTGCATTTCTTTTACTATTATTTGCTTTGAATTAAATTTGAAAAAAATGGTTTTTATCAATTATTTGTGTTTTCTTTTGATGGGTCGTGCTGAGTTTAGAGCTTTTGATGTCTCATGCTTCCGATTTACAACTATTATTTTGAAAACCTAACTTTGGAAATATTTTGAATAAATTGAATATATGAGTTGCAAGATTTTTATCACTTGAAAAATTAGCTAATAGTGGAATCCTTAGTCTCAGTCCTTCCCATAATTCGAAATCAATTTTACTTTAATCTGTTTTATTTTTAGTTATTAAAAATTAGGTTTAAAAATCGAATCTTTACAAGTCTGAGTATCGAACCTTTTTACCAGTATTTAAAAATTACATTAGAAGTACCCATATATCTCACTATACCAAGCTCTTGGTGCTTGCTTGAGACCATAAATCCTTTCTTCAACTTGTATAACTTGTCTTCTTCTCCTTCAATCACAAAACCTTGTGTTTGTTCTACATAGACCTCTTCTTGGAGTTATCCATTCAAAAACGCTGATTTCACATCAAGTTGATATAATAACCAACCATTTTGGGAAGCCATAGCAATCAAGACTCTAATGGTGTCAAGACGAGCAACCGGTGCAAAAGTATCATTGTAGTTGATACCAGGTTGTTGTGAGTACCTCTTAACCACCAACCTTGCTTTGTATCTTTGAACCGATACATTCGTATTGTACTTCACCTTGTAGATCCATTTCACGCCAATAACCTCTTTGTCACTTGGCCTTGCCACTCGCTTTCATGTATTGTTCTCATCAATGACATAAATATCTTCTTCCATAGCATTTATCCAAATGGGTTCTTTTGAAGCTTCTTCAAAATTTCCCGTTTCAACCATACAAAAGTTAGATCTTTCATACACTTCACTCAACCTCCGCATCTTCTTTGCTGCTGACGGTGGTGATGTTGATGCACTTGTACTTGGAGACTCACTTGGAGATGATCCAAACCTTGCATTTGGAGGTGTTTGAGGTAGTTCCTTACCTTATTTATCTTCATTTGTTGTTGAATTTTCTTGTTCTTCATCAACAATAATGGTTCTCTTCTCAATTTTGCCTTCTTCCTAATTCCATGAAGCACTTTCATCAAACAACACATCACGAATCGTAATCATTGTTTTTCTCTTCAAGCTAAAAAGCCTATAACCTTTTAATTGGAGGTTATAGCCAAGAAATACACATTTCTCACTTGATTCATCAAACTTTGATCTCTTTTACCTTTGTAAATTGAGAATAACACACACTACCAAAATCTTTGAGATGCCTCATTGATGGTTTTCTTCCGCTCCATGCTTCAAAAGGAGTTTGACTCCCTAAAAGGCTTTTGTTGGACATCTATTCAATAAATAGACGACGATATTAACGGCTTCGGCCTAAAACTCTTTAGGCATACTCTTCTTATGAAGCATAGACAATGCAATCTCCATAACGGTTTGATTCTTCCTCCCGGAGACACCATTTTTTTGAGGAGTATAACCCACGGTAAGTTCCCTTTCCATTCCTTCATCTTCATAATACTTATCAATTTCACTGTTGTTGTATTCTTTTCCTCTATCACTTATAAACCCATTGATGTAATGACCACTTTGATTTTAAACAAGACTCTTGAACTTCTTGAGATACCAAACACCTCGGACTTTTGTCTCATAAAGTACACCCAAGTCATACGGCTAAAATTATCAATGAATAAAATGTTGTATCTATTACCTCCATGAGTTGGTGTTTTCATTGGTGCACACACATTAGTATATACCAAACCAAGAATTTCCTTTTCTTTCCATGCTACACCTTTTGGAAATGGTTTTCGATGTTGTTTCCCAAGTGCACAACCTTCACACACTCTATCCTTGCGATAAATTTTATGTAGAAGTCCTTGTACCATGTTCTTCTTGGAAAATACATTGATACTATTGAAATTTAAGTGCCCAAGTCTTTTATGCCACAACCATGTTTCATCAATAGTTTTCATCCTCATTGCAACATTGTTTTCCTTTTGAAACACAATCAGAAAGCTTCGATTCTTCTCCATCTTGATACTCTTCATCACTTGTCTTTTGTCCTTTTGTTTTTTCTTGTCATAAATAGTACAATATACATCTTCAAAGTGGATGGCATATCCAATCTCCACAAGTTTCCCAACACTAAGCAAATTTTGTGCCAAATCCGGAACATATATCACATCTCTAATGTATATTTTACCTTTGCTAGTTTGCACAAAAACTATACCTCTTCCACTTGAACCATGTTTCTATTCCCCATCTTCACTAGAGAATTCGTGGACGAGCCCATATCGACAAACATGCTCTTCTCACCGGATATATGAGTTGTACAACCACAATCTACAAACCACACTTCACTTTTAGATGTTTCCATAGCATTTTGACAAGCATAAAACAAGTTTTGCTTATTTCCTTTCTCTTCGGCTCTACCGGCTTGTTCATCATCTTTGTATCTACAATCCTTTTCTAAATGTCCATACTTATTGTACTTGTAACATTGGGGTTTTCCTTTGTTCCAATAATTCTTCTCCAAATGACCATTCTTCTTGCAAAAACTGCACTTTGGTACTTATTGAGAATCACCTTTTTTGTGGTGGTTAGAAATTGCTCCCCTTTTGTTGTATTTACCCTTTCTTTTGTAACTTGATGAAGCATCACCCTTGTATTCATTTTTATTCACATTTGAACTTTTTGTATTCAAATTGATTTTTGATTGAAAAACACTTTCAAATGACTTCTCAGAGTGTCAAGACAACCTTTGTTCATACACCTTCAATGAAGCCCATAGTTCTTGTGACTTCAATGTTGATAAATCCTTTATTTCCTTCAAAACATGCACAATGGGTTCAAATTTTCCGGCAAACAAATCAAAATCTTCTCACAAATTCTTCTTTCTTCCATCTTCTCACCACACATCAACGTTTGATTAACAATTTCAATAACTCTTAAAGAACACTCATTTAAAATTTTCACCTTCATTCATTTTGAGATTTTTAAAATCTCTTGTATAGGAATGAAGTTTTAATTCCCTTATCTTCTTGTTTCCTCCATACTCTTCATGAAGAAGATCCCAAGCTTCCTTAGGTTTAGATGAATGAATCACTCTTGGTGAAATATTGTCTCCAACTCCTTGTTGAATGTACATAGATGCTTTAGCATTCTTCTTGATACTCTCCTTGAGTAAATCCTTTTAGGGTTGTGATAAATTAGTTGTATCTTCAATTTCTTCATAACCAACTTGAACAATTTCACATATATCTTGAGATATGAACAAGGTCTTCATCTTGATGGCCCAAAAATCATAGTTTTCTCCATGAAAAAGTGGTATTGATGGTTGTTGTATGTTGAAATTTGAATTGCTACTACTTGCCATTGATTTGATTTCAAACTAATTGGAGAATTAGGTTTTTTCTTTTCTAGATCTAGAATTAAAAATTTATCTTTTTGATGAATATTTTGCTCCACTAGCTGATCTAAAATCTGATACCAATTGTTGGATATTTGGGTGAATTGATTTAAAAGATTTGAACTAATTTGATAATGGAGAAGTGGGAGACTCTTAGTTTCTTCTTACTCTATATTTTTCTTGATAACTTAATAATATCCTTACATTTCTTTTTCCTTCTACCTGGTCTATAAAGGACCTCATAGAAGAAACCTTGTGGACTTTTCCTATCCACTCATTTTACTTAGAGTACGTGATCTTGGGTCAGCTAGTGCGGGATTTACTGGTCTCATAACCGGGTTTAGTCGTCTTGATAAGGAATCTACCCTTGTATATATTAGAGCAGGCCCTGCTAGTTATGAATTGCATCTCCTTATCCTCTTTCAATACCCGATCCCGAAACTTTGTTCAACATACTTGTGTTAACATTAACATATTGCTTGCATACTGCTTGAGCCAGGATCAAACTATGTTTTTTACTTTGATTCTTGACTTGACTTTAGTATAATCTGGCAGAACCAGGCGTCTAAAAATTAAGTTATACTTCTAACATTACATTAACTAACAACCAGAGATTGCCAAAACCAAATCTAGCAAGAGTAGTATCAATGCAATTCAAATTAATATTATAAAAGATTTTTTTAAAATCTACCTTGCACTCAGACTAGTCTTACCTTCCCTTAATCTTGAATCAATGAGCTCAAAGGCAACGAGAATGCAGTCATTGATATGTCTACCATACACAAAAACACCCTGGTAATCATCAATTAAAGAAGAAAAAAAAGTTTTCAATCTTTCAGCTAAGACTCTAGAGACAATTTATACACACTTCCAACTATACTTATTGGTCTGATGTTGTGTAAAGAAACATCACCACAACACTGTGGAATAAAAGTAAAGTTTGTACATCCCAATCTCTAACCCAATTTACTAGTAGTCTCAAACTCCTTAATCATCTACATTGTCACTTTTGATAACATCCCAGGCCACTTTAAAAATTCCATAATAAAATCATCTGGTCTTTGAGATTTATTGGTTCTAAAATGCCAAATAATCTCCCTAACTTCATCTTTAGATAAAGGTTAATTTCTCTAAATTAATACTATCCAAAGCAGAAATAAAAGGCATTTTCAAATCATCAAAAGAAGGTCTAATAGTGTCATTTTCAGTAAAAAGGGAAGAATGAAAGGAGTAACCTTTTAAGCAATTTTTTCCTTGTCATAACATAAAAGCCTGTCAATCCTGAGGCAGATGTTTTAAGTTTTTTTTTTAAGAAAGGACCTCCCCTTCAAACAATTGAGCAAATCCTTAAAGGTTGTCTTATGCATCAATGAATACTTCCAAATCCTCAATCTGAGATTGTAAGCAACCAAAATTTGGTTTTGTCAATTCTAAATAAAGAATTTAAAGCCTCGCGTATTCTTAGGAAAAATAAGCTAGGCTTACCATAAATGGTTAGGTTTCCCATAAAATTATCATATTATCTACAAAGTCAAGATGTTACAGAATATAATTGTCTAAAAGAAAGGGGACCTGACTTTTCACCTGAATTATTGCACATGGCATGATTAAAAGGAGATTTCTGCATTTTAAATTGAGTTAGAGTAGGTAAATTAGCTTCCCAATCAGAATTCACAAAAAACCTATTTAATCTAATATAATATGAGGTTGGTGATCATTAGTCCAAGTGATCCTTCCACTCGGCATTGGTAATTCAATCAAAGAGAATATGTTAACAAAAAATCTAAAAGAGTTTTTATTTACAATATTGCCACCAAGAATATGTCTCTCATTTTGGCATAAAGTAGCATTAAAATCACCTTTAATTACCCTAGGTTCATGATAAAGCAATATGATATTCTTGAGTTCTTTCCAGAATTAATGGTCATATCCAGCATCAAAAGCACCATACACTGAAATAAAAAGTCACTCGAAAATATCAGATATATTTATAAACCTAATCAAAATTGAAAAAAACACCAATTATCTAATCATCCATGACTACTACTCCATCCTTCCACATTATGCTCTAATAAGCGCACATTCATTATTTCCTTCTTTAATTCCTAAATAATACACATACTAATGTTATTTTTGATAATTGTGTCACAAATTGCAATAACTTTTCTTGACCAAGACCTAATATTTCATCTCATGATTTTGTGATCCATATCTTTGATAGTATTTTTGTACCAAAAATTACTTTTAGGCACAAAACACGATTAATTTGATGATAATGATGTGAAATAAGATAATAACAAGAATTAAAGATGAATAGAGGAGACAAGAATTTAGCGTGGTTCGGCGAGTTATGCCTACATCGACGGATGAATCCCCTTGGGGAGAGATGTTTATTGATATATGATTTACAATGGTGTTTCTCCTAGTTTAGAGAGATATAATGTTTAGGGTTTTCTTTCCCCTCTCCCCCGCCTATCTTTTTGGGGTTCCTCTATTTATACAGTTGAGTTTCTATGATAAACCCTAATTCGAGATAAACTCCATCGGTGGTAACTTGGCTAGCCGGGCGTCTGGAGTGTTCCAGAACTTTTTCTGTAGTGACTTGGTCCGTAAGCAATCTAGAACTTTCCAAAACCTTTTTCTAGGGTTCTGACATTGCGTCAGTTGAAACGGAGCGGCAGAATAGGCTGGAAGTTTAGATGGATAGCTGGATGGATAGCTGGATGGACAGGTCGGCAGTGGTCGGATGTCTGGCCGTTGGTCTTGGTCGTTGGCAGTGGCCACCAACCGTGGTCGCCGGTTGTTGCCCGGGGTCTTTGCCGTTGGCAATATCCGCCAGTCTTGGATGGCAGTCTGTGGATTTGTCCGGATGAAATGGGTTTATAGATCGGGCCTGGCATAATGGGTCGATGAACTAGGCCTGATAGAATGGGACAACGAAATGGGTCGACGAACTGGACATATTTGGATGGTAGCAAGATGGCGTTCCAAACATTAATCTAGCCCAACATGTGGCTATTTTATACATGGTACAAACATCGCCCCCAAGCGTGAATTGTCGTTTGTTTAAGAAGATTGTGGCTCTCTACTATTGCTCGTAAAGATATTAACAAAGATGCCCCCATCTGTGGTAACATGTTGAACTTTGCTTCCGTGCTAAGAGAGACTTTTTACCAAGTATTGGACTTATGATGCTTGGGTGCTAGTAGAGACTTCAGCGGAATAAATGTGCTTGCGGTTGTGATAAAGCTTTTTCCACACAACGTAACAAGTTATAGCGCGCTAGGGCAGGCAAGCATGTGTTTGTGTTGAGTACGATTCCTTAAACCAATAATGGTTGCTGGGCTTAGGTGCTCACGTGTTAGGTGAGGCTGTAGATACCCCAATTTTATATTTATGTTTGGGCTACAAATACTGCCGCTAAATCATATCTGAAATGGTCTAGGTGTGAAGCCCAAGACAAACCTGTATTCCCAATATGCCTGTACTAGTAAGGTAGACTTGAGCCCACCAAACATTTCATAAGCCCACACGTTGACACCCTAGCTGGACTGGTTTGTTTACATCAAAAAATGAGAACGTCCACTAGGTGAGTTTTGAAGTCCTATTAGCCTAGATTACGACCTGAAAATGCCAACACAAAGTTAGCCGCACTTCCCATATGCACTAGAATCTTAGGAATTAAATGGTATAACTCATATATTTAAAAAATGAAATCAATAAATAGTTAGGATTTTTGTTAAATGGAAATAATATTTAGGTTTTTAATGTGAACTGTGTGATCGAAATCAATTAATCCTAAGGTTGTAGTTAATAGGGAAGAGCTATAAATAGGAGCTAGTTTTTGTGTTTTGGAAAAGAGAAAATTTAGGGTAGAAAACAGGAAAGGAGAGCTTAAGTTAGAGAAGTTTTTAATAGTGGTCCGGGTACGATTTGCCGAAGCATTTTTGTTTGATTCACGTCATTCTAAGTTACATATTAACATCCCCGGCGAAAACAGGTTAATGCTAATACACTTTGTAATTTATATTCATTGAGTGCTTTGTTTCTGGTATCGAAATTTGCATTTGAAATTAAAGGTGAACACTGTTTGTT
>JAJJMC010014646.1:115754-162154 GCA_023531435.1 Papaver californicum | reverse complement strand
CTGGTATCGAAATTTGCATTTGAAATTAAAGGTGAACACTGTTTGTTAAGCTCGTGTGAAATTTTGTTTAAAGAAGCACTTACTGCAATCTTATATTGAATCTGTGGTGATGGATGTTTGATTCATAACTGTAATAAAACATACTCTATGTTCCAAAACCTCGCAGATTCAATCCTAGTTTCTTGTCTCATAGTATTCACATAATTAAATCCAATCTTTTCTCATCTTTAATATCTAATTAGCTGCTAATCATAGTATGCATCATCATAGGTTGCCTTGAGGACAGTCTTGATTTATCACACGAGTCGATTAATGTCAATTAGACTCGCGTCATATTTTGGACTGTGTACAGTGTATCTTCTTTTAGTAGCAAGTATATTGAACGTATGCTTCGTTTGCTTGGTTGATAAGAGGCAATTGCATATTTGTGTTTATTTTCATAACTGCTTGCAAACTAGCTAGGATTTGTCCAGGTAACATGTAACTGTGCTTGGTTTAAATTATGATCCATGAGAATTCCATTTTACGTATAATAATAATAACTGAATTTCTATAATAATAATAATTTTCCTTTCCAATTTTAATTGTTTTAATTTAATAATAACAATAATAATAATTTACCATCTTTTATTTCTTTTTCAATAATAATAATTAGTGATCATTTTTATAATAATAATAATAGTTGGATTTTGTTTTAAGAGCAGGTTTTATTTGGTTGGATAAAAGGTGAACCGGTGCATCTAACATTTATTTATTTTATGAACTTATCATTTTATATCTTGTTTAACGGTCAAAACTTTTAAAATCCCACTTATTAAAGTAGAGGCCGATCTTCGGAATGGACGGGCTAGGTGCCGCACATCTTCCTAGCCCGTAACTTGATTCCCGGACTCATTTTTTTGAAATTGGACTAGTGCAACTATTAGGTCCCAACTTCACAAAATGGGTGACAGCTTCTCTTAATAATTATTATTTCAGGTTTATTTCCATTTTTTAGAAACTTAAGAAATCAATTGGGTCCCGTCCCGTAGATTTTTGACGGTATCTATAGAGGCTTTAGGTGCTTGCGATGATGCAAGGCTAAACATTGAAGGGTCTGAGTAATTGTCATCTGCAATATCTAGTCGTTTGGCTAATCTGAGGTGTCACGTCCCCCCCCCCCCCCCCCCACCACCACCAAACGAAGTTGTTTCGATTGAGGTGATAAGTGACGTGCCCCTAGCTGTAGTTCACGGGATTTTCTAACAAACTTGGCTGTCAGACTTCTTTAACGGACAGTTTTGGTAAGGCTGTGTGTCTTCAGTTGTTGACGGTGGAATTGGAGTACAACAGCTACGACGAACTGAAATGTAGCGGTTGTGGCGAATTAGAATGTAGTAATAGATGTGAAACTGGACTGCAACAGTTGATTCGAAACTGGACTGTAACAATTGCGAGGAAACTGGACTGCAGTAGTTGATGTGAAACTGGAATACAAAAGTTCCAACGAACTGTACTGCTGCAGTTATGCAATACTGGACTGCAACAATTGTGCAAAACTGGACTGCAGTAATTTATACGAACTGGATTGCAACTATAAATGCGAGACTAGAATGCAGCAGTTACGGGGAACTGGACTGTAGCATTAGATGCGAAACTAGACTGCAACAGTAGGTGTAAAACTGGACTTCAACATCTTATGGTGTGCCGTTATTATCGCGCAGTTTGCCGATATTTGTGTTGAAATATTTGGGTGTACACTCGCCCCCTCCTATAACTCGTTGTAGGATTAAGAAGTTTGGGTTACTCGGCAGCAGAATTCCGCGTTGTATTTAGGTTCTACGTAAGCCCCCAAGTGTATGGAGGTTACGCAGCTCGCCCCAAAAGAAATACTTTGAATACTGAGGTGTCACATATATCGCCCCCAAGCGATAGTCATCGTGGTTAAAGTAATATGCAACTCGCCCCCAGTAGACAATTAGTGTCATGCTGCATAATGCTCGCACAAGGGTACACTTCCTTTCTATATCTCGCTCGCACATGTAATAAAGTGAAGGTTTTTTGTTATCTAAAATTTGCGTAGGAGGCCAGTCCTACTATTCCAGATGTGCACGGAATTGAGATGTGTGCATCTTCACATGCATTGACATGCGAAAACGCTCGCCACATTGAAAACATCTCATATGATAATAATATGTATGATACTGTGAAATGATGTAAACATATTTAAATCGTGTACATACTTGATGTGAAATGATGTTACGACTTGCTAATATGGTGATAAATATTTTCAACGAACTAAAAAATTGATGAAGTTGCTGGAGAAATCTCATACAACAACAATAACGAACATTAAACTCGATCTTGATGTGGATATAAAGTCAACACAACATGTATCACAAACTTTGCGATGAAATCTTAAGACAAACTTTATACTCGATCAAGCTACAAATATAATGTCAATGCAGCAACTCCTGTGAACTTCGAACTTCACCGTGTTATGGACAGAAATTCAACATAACAGGTATAACGAACTTTGCTATAAAATCTTAAAACGAACTTTGAACTCGATCAAGCTACGGAAAAAATTTCAACAACAACAACTCTCGTGAATTTTGAACTTCACCGTGTTGCAGACAGAAAATCAAAACAACGGGTATAACGAACTTTGCTATGAAAGCTTAAAAAGAACTTTGAACTCAATCATGTTGGGGATTGAACATCCACGTGATAACGAACTTCATGGTGTAGTAAATTAAAAGACGATCACAACAAGCCAAAAATCACTCAATACGGATGCCATACGAAGGAGATAGCAAAGAAACAAAATAGCGAGTCGAATTAGGGAAGTTGGATCGGTCTTGGGCGGAAACATCCGAAGGCAGCAAATGGGGATGAAAAATCCAAGGGGTGGAATAATCCAAAGGCTTATAAAACTAGGGATGGAACATCCATTGGGCTTGGCTAGGCTTGGTGCAGGCGGCTCGGCTCGGCTTGGCTCAACTGGCCCTGGACTTGCTGCCAGAAACTGCCGCCGACAAATTTTATTAATTTTTTTTCAGAAGTTTTTTCCACGTATTCTATTCAATCTCTTTGGCAACAATTTCTTCTTGAACTTTCAGCAACAATTTTTGTTGTACTGTTGTCTTTTCTCTTATAGCTTTATGCGATAACTTTCTATAATGACTTTTCATGGCAATTTTTTGACCTTTGACGACTAGGAGCTGGATCTTTTGCTGAGAAACTTTATGTTCCGTATTGGATGACTCTTTGATCAGAGTTTTTTAGGGTTTGACAGATGTGACGGATGAATTTTTAGGCTGATTAAACGTGGACAGTTAACAAAAGGAGTTTGGGAACGCAGTCAAACAATTCTAACAAAATTTGGATTTGATCATGTTGCGGACTGACTATTCTTGCAACAGTTTCTACGATTTTTGCACTAACACAGTTTCAGCGAACTTCGAACTGCGACTACATCCAGACTCCTTTATCATGAACAAAATCTCAATTTTTTGCTAACTTTTCTCGTTTGGGAAAATACGTTTCTCTTTCTCGATTCCCTTAGTCGGAGCCATTGTTTGTACCAAAGATTACTTTTAGGCACAAAACACGATTGATTTGATGATAATGATGCGAAATAAAGTAATAACAAGAATTAAAGATGAATAGAGAAGAAAAGAATTTAGCATGGTTCATCGAGTTATGCCTACATCTACGGATAAATCCCCTTGGGAAGAGATTTTTATTGATATATGATTTACAATGGTGTTTCTCCTAGTTTGCAGATATATAATGTTTAGGGTTTTCTTTCCCCTCTCTCTCGCATATCTTTTTAGGGTTCAGATTCCCTCTATTTATACAGTTGAGTTTCTATGTTAAACCCGAATTCGAGATAAACTGCATCGTAGTAACTTGGTCAGCCATGCGTCTGGAAAATTCCAGAACTTTTCCCATAGTGACTTGGTCCGCAAGCAATCTAGAACTTTCCAGAACCTTCTTCTAGGGTTCTGATATTGGGTCAATTAAAACGGACTGGCATACTGGCCTAGCAATTTAGATGGATAGCTGGAAGGACGGATGGCTGGACAGGTTGGAAGTGGTCAGATGCCTGGCCGCTGGTGTTGATGGTGGATTTTTACAAAGGAAAAAATTTTAATATTGCCTTTGCCCAGCTTCAGAAGCATAAATGTATATAAGTATAAATTCCTGACCCGACATCAGAATTATGAATACATATCGCTAGGGCTGCACATCCCGACCCCACCCGCACCCGACCCTCCAGAAGGAAGGTAATGGAAGTTATCACCTGCTCCCGACCCGTTTATCAGCGTGTTGGGTGCGGGTGATAACTTCCATTACCTTCCTTCTGGAGGGTCGGGTGCGGGTGACACCTTCTCTCACCCTACCCTCCCGCCAACCCGCCAGTAAAAAGAAAATTCTTATTTGCTTCTGAATAAGCTTTTAAACATTACTCCATTCTTATGAATCTTATCCATTCCCCCTTCTCTCTCTCTCTCTGAAAATATCTCCATGGCAGCAGCAGCAAGATCATCATCGCAAATCCTAATCCAATCTAAAAAGCTATCAATTTTATCAGCATCAGCATCAGCATCGACATCCTCAAGATTTGTAACCACAAGAAATCGATCGAGTAAATCAGAAGGAGGAGGAGAAAGTTTAATAGAAGTGAATCTAGAAACAGATGGTGAAAATGAAATAGTAGGTATGAAAAGACTTGAAGATGCAATTTATGGGATTGTTGTGCGAAGATCAGCACCAGATTGGTTACCTTTTTCACTTGGTTCTTCTTATTGGGTACTAGTGTACCACCTAAAAAAAGACCTCAGGGTTTTGCTGAATTGATTGGGAAATTAGCCAATCCTTTGTATGAAGATGAAACCCTTTCATTAACTAATGCTATGGTTTGGCCTTCTACTTCTTTTTTCATTGATGGTAAGCTACCTCTGTTTTGCCCTAAATATGATTTTTATTTTCCCTAAAAGTCATTTCATTGATTTGGGGAAAAAATATTGGTTCTTTTTGCAATTGGGTTTCTTGATTACTATCAATATGTTGTGGATTGAGGTAAAGATTTGTTTTTTATTTCATTTTTAGGGGAATTGGGGGTTTTCCCTTATTTGTACACTGGATTGTTGTTAGGTTTGTTTGCGTGGTAATAGCTTTGTGTATTGAAAAGATGTGATTTTTACCACCAAATGATCTACTTTTTTGAATTCGATTTGCCCAACTTAGGTGATTTATTGCATGTCTATGTTGATACTTGTAGCATCATTAAAATCTTGTTGGAGCTTTAGTTGGATAAAAATAAATGTGGGCGTGTCGTATTAGATGTATCTGCACTTATGAACTTATTTGAGTGAAAAATCAAGTGTTTTTAAACAACAAGAAGAAGGTTTTGTTGATGATTTATATTTAAGTTATGTCTACTTCTCCTACTTTAGTTTGTGGTGAGAAGAAACATTGGTAACTCACCACTTACCAACAGGAAGGTACTATTCTTTGGGGTTTTCAGTTTATGGTTATTTTTACGATTTTCATACTTTTTTTTTATCAGGTTGTGAATTTTGTTGTAGAACCATTATGGGTTTTTCTCTTTTGGTTGATCAAATGTATTCACAGATAGTGATATGGGGTTTTCTATGTTTTTTGATTTATTGTAGAAATTGTTTGATTAATGTACTGAATGAGTTATTTTGTTTGGTTTTTACAGATTGTTGATAAATATGTTAAATATGCTAGAGTACTGATGGCAACACAAGAATACTCAGAGATTTCATCAGCATTAAATCTACTTGATGCAGCATTAGCATTATCATTATCACCGCGATTTGAAACAACTTTTGAATTAAAAGTACGATCTCTACTTTATCTTCGTAGATTTAGAGAAGTTGCAGTCTTGCAGACATGCTTCAAGAATATATTCCAAGTTGAAAAATGGTTTCAGAAGAATCATCTCATTCATCTGATTTGAAGTCTTCTTCACAGCAATTATCTAGAGAGAGGGTTAAGTAACTATGTCCTTGAATTCTAATGGTAGTAGCTATCAAAACATATATTCTTATGTCCTTGAATCTGGGCGGGTGAATATTTCAGTCACCCGCCAACTGGTGGGTCGGGTGCGGGTGGGGCCAAACCCGACCCACCCGACCCGATGTGCAGTTCTACATATCGTTATCTTACATTCCGCGAGAGAATTGAGAATGCATATTCAGCTCATGGGTAAATTAGATCTAAAGATCTTCATATATTTGTGCACTTTAAGGGCTTTGTCTAACTAAACCCTCGTTATTTCATGTGCGTTCATACAAAATATTTGTACTAATCAAAATACGTTGATTATACAAAATTACGAACATTCAGAATAAAGGCTATGCCATATCTGAATAAAAAAATTCTAATTAGATGCACACTATCTAATTGCAGAGTCCCATCAAACATTATCTCAAGTTGCAAACGTCAACAGCTGAATTTCTTGAAAATGTTCTGTATGCACTGCATAAAAGTTAAGCATAAATGATAACATCAAATCTCATACAATTGAGAAACCCTAAATTGGTCATAAACATGGCCATGATATTAATAAATGTCAAAGCTAGTGGTGCATAAGCAATAATCATGGCGCTAGGAAATGCTAACCATCGCGAACCCTAGCCACATTCCCAACATCAATGAGTAGCACAAACATGTGCCAAAAGGCCAAGACAACAAAACACGTGCCAAATAGGCCCTAGTAGTGCTAGCGGCAGCACTGGAGTAGTGCTAGTGGCAGCAGTAGAAACAACTAGCATAGGCACTAGCATTAGCGCTTATGCCTACGCTGCTAGAAGTGCTAACCTTCACTCCTTCTCTCATTTGCGTGTCTTCTCACTCTTCATGCTTGAACCTATGCGTGTGCTAGCACCAATCAATGCTCGCTTGAGCCAAATTATTCACATGTTTTGAGTCCATGACTCCACTACTCTATGAGAAATCAAAACAATTATATGGGGGATTCTTCATGGGGTTTTGGTATGGTGGTTACAGCAAAATGGGCGTGGCAACACTCCATGAAAAGGAAGTTACAAATTAGTGATAAAGATGAAGCGGTTAATGGAGTAATGGAATCATGGTTTTCCAGAAACTTCTAAGGATAATGGGCTGTTACACCATTACGCCCTCAATCCCCATTAATCCAACTATCTACTACCACCACTACTTTACAAGGGAATGTGTGTATAACAACTACTATAAGTAGGCTACTTAGCCCATTCAGAAATCACAACAGACTTATCATTCTCTCAAGCTCTGTTATTTTCTCAATAGTTCAACACTTCTACACACAATTCAACACATAAATTCCTTAAACTTTCTTTGCATCCCTCTCGTAAGATCAACCCATTTTCTCTCCTTGTGACCGAAGCAAGACGGAACTGATACTATCGTGGTTTAGGCTTGTCTTGTACGATTTTGATTTCTGATTTTAAAGAAAGTACTTCAACAGTACATTATTTTGCGTAGAATCAATTTTTAGGTACTAACAATTGGCGATGACAGTGGGGGATCAATCTCTCGGTCACGAATCCAATTCTTCAATTATCTGAAAATAAATTCTTCAATCATCTAAGAAAATGGTTGGTCATAGGTCAGATTTAATTACCACCAATTCTTACATTTCTCCGGTCAATACCAACAGTGATACGCATAATCCTCCTCCGAAAGTCAATGGTGCCACCAAACCACGTCTCGCCAACGGAACTACCGAAGTGGTCGAGACCCCAATCACTCTGGATGAGTTGATGCGAAGACAAGAGTTTCAAGCAAGAATTCAAACGAGGCTGGAAGATTCGGTAGGTGTCATGTTCTTTTCCCTTGTCAAATTAATAGAAGAGGTAGAATATCGTAGCGCTTTCAAACGAGACTCCACAGAACCAGGGATAGATTTCTCGACTGGTGATTCTCCGCCTCACAATATTGGGAGCTTCACCACTACAGAAAAACCAGTGAATCAGGAAACCAATTGAAAACTTGTGTGAGCTTCTTCATTTTCCCAAGTATCAACGTATTGTACCTTTCCCTCTCTCAAACTCATAACCATGGATTCACGTCTGATGCCATCTATAGAAACAATCATACCAGACATCCCAGCTATGAACGTCGTCACTTTCACCAAAGAGGACATGATGGCTGAAAAAGGTCACAACCGTGCCTTGTACTTTACTTCTCATTTCAAGGAGTTTGAATTCAGAAGGGACCTTATCAACACAGAGGCGGCTGCTAACATTATTACCTTCAAGACGCTCAAAGCGGCCTAAGTCCCGAAAAATCAGATCATGTAGCATCCCATAGTGATGAAAGATTTCAAAAGCAACCACACTAACTATTATGACCATGTTTATTTAAACTTAAAAGTCGATCATATCATGTCCAAAGTGAATTTCCACGTCATTATGAAGGAGCCTAGGATCATATAATACTAGGATGCCTATGGCTACATGACAACAAAGTTGTTCCTTCCACCTATCGTCAATGCGAGAAAGCAGTGTTGAAGGGAAAAATCATAAGTATAACGGCATCACCATCACCCTACAATCCAATATATGATGTTGAGTTCTTCAAACCAGAAGATGATGCCATCAAACTGTCCAACAAAGTCTATAATACGTCGTTACCTGAATGGGCATTAATAGCATACAAACCGTTAACCTCTGTTGCAAGAGCTAGGCCATCAGGAATGACTCCCAAAGACAAGTCCTCTGGATACCACTATGGAACCTCCAGTGCCACAAATCTTTCACCTGCTAAAAGAAGCCATAGCTTCGTAACTAGCTGCGACAACAAAGGAAATATGGTATACCTCCGCAATCGCTATTAGCAATTAACATGGGAGACCTACCAAGAGTCTTCCCTACTACAAATATGCAACCACAATGAGGAGCCATATCATGGAGAGGTTCAAGACGCGCCACGAAAATTACAAGACGGGACAGACGCCATGGCTCATGTGCTCGAAACCATCAACTAGGAACTGAAGAAAATCCGCGACATGTTTCAATCAGTTCAGCCTTGTCACCATAAGAGAAGACGAAACTCAACAGTTCACTCAAAGAATACCAAGATTTCTTTGCTTGGACCTATGAATAAATGCTAGGGTTAGATTATAAACTGGTGACCCATCACCTGCACGTCGATCCTGATGCCAAACCAGTCAAATAATAGATTAGGAAGTTCGGGCACGAAGTTGAGGAAAAAATTAAGATCGAAATTCAGAAGTTGCTGCCAGCAGGATTCAGCAAGCCTATCCAACATCCCACATGGTTATCTAACGTCGTCACTGTCAAGAAAAAGAATGGTCAAATAATATGTTGAGAGGACTTCAGGAACCTGAACAAGTCATGTCCTAAGGATGACTTTCCTCTTCCGAATATCGACATTCTTATCGATACAACCAGCAGACACGGAATGTTCTCGTTTATGGATGGCTATAGCGGCTACAATCAAATAAAGATGTACGAGTATGATGCTGAGAAAACTGTGTTTCGAACTCCCTTCGGGAACTTCTATTACACAATGATGCTCTTTGGATTGAAGAATACCGGTGCTAATTACCAAAGAGCCATGACATCGATCTTTCACGATATGATGCACAAACAAGTAGAAGACTATGTCGATAACATAGTAGTAAAATCCAAAACCAGAGCCTCCTACGTGGACATCTTACGTCAAGTCTTCGAGATGCCGGGAATACCACCTGAAGATGAATCCTCTGAAATGCGCATTTGGTATCTCATCCGGGAAGTTTATGGGATTTCAGGTAACAACAGAAGGGATCAAGGAGGACCCAACCAAGAAACAAGCTATTCTATCACGCCACCACCGCACACTACAAGAGAGCTTAAAAGATTTATGGGAAAGGTATCATACATTCGACGTTTTATTCCCGGACTAGCTCAGTTTATTGCTTCATTCACACCCCTACTAAAGAAGGAGGCAAGTTTTTTCTGGTCACCTACACAGCAAAATGCATTTCGCCAGATCCAACAAGTATTATTATCACCAACTGTTATGAAATCTCCAACCTCGGGAAAACCGTTACTCCTCTACACATCCTTCATCGAAGTTGCCATAGGAGCCTTATTATCTCAAGAAGACTACATGGGGACTGAATGTCCTATCTATTATCTCAGTCGTACACTGAGAGATACGGAGTTGAGATATCCCAAGGTTGAAATAGTGTGCCTATATTTGGTAAATGCTATTCATAAGTTTCGACATTACCTACTGGCGAATAAGGTAGTGTTGATAGTTAAAGATAACCCTATAAAAATTTAACTATCAAAACCTGCTCTTATAGGACGAGCGGAAAAATGGTTGCTATAGATGTCAAAATTTAACATATCCTGGGTATCCCCGAAAGCAACAAAAGGACAAGCAGTCGCATACCTGCTTGCAGCTTTTCCAGGAGAAAATAATACTACAACTCATGAAGACGTACCCGGAGAATTCCCAAATGTCTCACTTGCCGAAGAAGAAGCCTGACTATTATACTTTGATGGTTCTGCTACCCCTAGCAATAACATTGGAGGAGCTGGTATTGTACTAGTTTCACCAACCGATGAAGTGTTCTCACATTCGTTCAAGTTGGAATACAAATGCACCAACAACTCCGCCGAGTATGAAGCTTTTATATTGAGATTATCGCTAGCCAAGCAAGCTGGAGCGACACGTCTCGAAATAAAGGGAGACTCGAAGTTACTAGTAAATCATATGAATGGTGTATATACGGGGTGCACCAAAAAACATATATGTTGATTGCTTGACAACCCAAGCCTCGAAACTCTAATTCGAAGACTATGAAGCAACCCCCACTGTACATAGATGTACCATACCCTCGACCTGGATGGACAATCCTGATGAAGAATAAACTAACGACTGGAGGACGCCTATCATCCAAGTGCTCAGCAACTCGTATAACCGAGGGAAGGTCAGTATTAAAGATTTAAAGCATTTCTTCGTACTACATGGGATATTGTATCACAGAAATTCAGATGGATCTTTGTCAAGATGTCTGGGAGACCATGAGGCACAAGGGAGACTTAGTCAGGTGCATCGTGAGATGTGCGGTCAGACGCTAGTAATAACGTTATATAGACGTCTCCAACGTCTTGGGTATTACTGGCCCACCATTGAAGCTCAATCACGATTGTTGCAGGGATCTTGGCATAATTCTCAAATCTTACCGCAATAGTCAGAAGTACCTGACTATACACAATGCTAGGACCTGGCAGGACCCATGCATCAAATACATTCAAGATAATATCACACCTCAAGAAAAACAAGAAGCAGCACGCTTGATCCGAAAAGCCAAGAGATTTGTCTTTCACGAATGAATACTCTACTGGAAGAGCTTCAGCAGTGATCTGCTGCGATGTCTGGCAGAAGAAGATATTCAGACCATCCTGAAAGAAATACATGAAGGAGAACACCATGGAAAGAGAAAATTGTTTCTCCAAGTCCATGAGAAATACTATTGGCCGAAAATGGAGGATGATGCAGCTTCGTTTGTTCAGAAATTTCATTAATGTCAAATCCACGACAATCGCGTTCACACACCTTGCCTTCGTCTTCACTCGGTAAGCATCCCTTGGCCATTTTACAGTTGGGGAATGGATCTCATTAGCAAAATTAATCCATCCTCGTCAAAGAAACACGAGTATATACTCACTGCCGCGGAGTACTTCACCAAATGGGTTGAAGCTATACCTCTCAGAAGCACGACCAGAGCAACTATAGCGGCCTTCATCAAAGAACACATTATATGCAGATTTGGGGTACCAAAGCACATTGTGACAGATAATGGTACTCCATTTGCAAATAAATATATGCAAAAATTAATCAAAAGTTATGGCATCAAGCAGATATCCTCCACGCCATACTACCCTCAAGGAAATGGACAGGCTGAAAGCATCAACAAAACTCTCATCAGAATTATAAGTCGCATTGTTTATGATCATCCAAGGATATGGCACGAACAATTGCCTATGGCCTTGTGGACGTACAAGACTTCTCCAAATGGTTCTACAGGGACCTCGCCATATTCTATTGTGTATGGAGCCGATACAATCCTTCCTACATAAATCAAAATTCCATCAGCCTGAATCGCAGCAGCCAGTGGAGTTTAATAAGACGAGTCTGAAATACCCAATTCTCGAATAACGGATTTAAATATACTCGAATTTAAGCGAGCCAAAGTAGAAAAATATGTGGATACTTATCGACAAAGGGTCTCCAGGGCGTATGACAAGGCAGTACAACCAAGAGCGTTTTAAGTAGGGGATCTGGTACTTAGAACATCTAAGCATATCCGACAAGATATGTCCGCTCCAAAATTTACTTCAAAATGGAAAGGGCCTTATGTGATCTCTAAGGCCATGTTGAGCGGGTATTACGATCTGGTTAATATGAATGGAGAAGTTGTAGGAACAGTCATCAACGGTAAATGGCTCAAGGAACACTATGTCTAAAATAATTTCATCATTCTTCTCATAAGTTCAATATAACTCCAAAATATATATTTGAACTTTAAAATTTAAAACCCATTACAATCATTCAAATCATCTGAAACATTATTTATTCAATATATTCAATATATATATATATATATATATATATATTGAAATATTTCGCTATATATCCAATGGTTTAAAACATATTTCTAAGCATAGGATAATTGTGATGGTGGAATTTTTCCAATCTCTCGTCTTACTTCTCTGAACGAGTTTGCATCTCTTGAGCCATTTCTTCAATTTTGGAGGATTCTTCCTTGAAAGCTTTCCCTTCTTCCAAAGATGCTACATGAGCTTTTCTGACGCTCTCCAAATGCTGACACAACCATTTTATGTTGAAACGAAGGCCTTCAAAAGTAGTCAACTTCTCATCCCATTCCTGGATTGTCAAGTCTGTAACCGTATACAGAAGGAGTCATGCGACGGCTGTCACGAGAATGGGAGTATGACTCTTACCATCTCTGTCATAGCGATATTCTCGTATTTCTTCCATATCTTTGTATAAAGATCAACATGACATTTTGGAACAACAAACCCTCTCACTGCTTCATACTTCTGAGATAGTGAATCCATTTCTAACTCAAAGAGGAGCTCGGCGTTGGGATATTCATGAAGACTCGAGTCAATATTCGCAAGGGAAGCCATGATCTAAGAAAAATTCTTAAAACCAGCCTAAAAATTTGTTCATCTCTTCACTGGTACAAGCTCTTCATTCTCCTTAACTCCAACATTTCCAATCTTTATCTCTTGTTCAGACCAAACAAGCATGAAGAAAATATGTGAGTAAACAACTCACGAAGAAAAAAAATGGTTTCAAATGGGAGGAGAACAAGCTTACCATGACTCTTAGACTCCTAGTCCTCACACGTCTCTATGGTACCTTCTTAACTCGAGAAACCTAAAAAAAAAAAATCAGATCATGTTCAAGCCTTCACCATAATCATCATACACATATGAGAACTAGGAGAGAAAAGAAACTCACTGGGGTTGCAATCCAAGTGGTGCGCTTGAAACAGGAGCTTCCTTGGTTTGACTACCATTGTTGTCAGATATTTTACAGTGATGAAGTGATACTATTCAAAGCTCTGAAGAAGCATAAAAGTGAAGATGGTTAGAGTCGTCTGCTTGTTCAAATAAACAAAAGTGGAAGACCCTAAAATTCAAATAAATGGAATTTTCTGAAGTCTATCCTGAGGAAAATGGTTCTGAGCATGACTGCTGACTCCAAGACTGATTGTTGCCAAGAGGGAGGTGAAAAGCTTCACCAGGTGACCGACTCAACATGGGAGTTCACAGGCTTCACCAAGGACCGACTCAACATGGGAGGTGACGGGCTTCACCAGATAACTGGCTCAGCACGTGCAGATGCAGCTCATCCTGCCTCTCGTGCAACAAAATTTGTAGTTGTGACCCCATATCAGTTTTGTTTGTATGGACAATCATTCTTGATCTATCAAAAACCGCATGTAGCTGTTATACTAGCGCCTCAAATGAGTAATCATTCCTACTTACAAAATTTATTCATTTGAACATTTCCTAGTATCAATACCAACATCTAGTGCTTACCACGAAACATTATTGTTCTGCACTAAGCAGGGGACTTAATGTTGATGGTGGATTCTTGAAGAAACAGAAAATTATAATATTTTCTTTGCTCAGCTGGAGAAGCATAAATGTATATATGTATAAATTCCTGACCCGACATCAGAATTATGAATACATATTGTTATCTTACATTCCGCAAGAGAATTGAGAATGCATATTTCAGGTCATGGCTAAATTATCTATGTAGCTCTTCATATGAATATTCAGAGCTTTGCCTAACTAAACCCTCGTTATTTCATGTGCACTCATACAAACTATTTGTATTAATCAAAATACGTTGATTATAAAAAATTACGAACATTCATAATAGAGGATATGCCATATTTTAATAAAAAAAATCTAATTAAATGCATACCATATAATTGCAGAGTCCTATCAAGCATTATCTCAAGTTGTAAACTTCCACAGCAGAATCTCTTGAAAATGTTATGTATGCCTTGCATAAAAGTTAAGCATAAGCGCTAACATTAAATCTCATGCAATTGAGAATCCCTAAACAGGTCATAAACATGGCCACGACATTAGTAAATGTCAAAGCTAGTGGTGCATAAGTAATGCTAGCAATAGCGAACCTTAGCCACATTCCCAATACCAATAAGTAGCACAAACATGTGCCAAAAGGCCAAGCCAACAAAACACGTGCCAAATAGGCCCTAGCAGTGCTTATAGCAGCACTAGAGTAGTGCTAGTAGCAGCGCTAGCAACAACTAGAATAGGCGCTAGCGTTAGCGCTTATGTCTACGCTACTAGCAGCGCTACCAACAACGCTAAGCTGGAGCGCTAGCGTTAGCTGCGCTAACCTTCACTCTTTATCTCCTTTGCGTGTCTTCTCACTCTTCACGCTTGCACCTATGCTTGTGTTAGCACCAATCAATGCTCGCTTGAGCGAAACTATTCACGTGTTTTGAGTCCATGACTCCACTAATTCTATGAGAAATCAAAATAATTACAAGGGGGTGTTCTTCATGGGGTTTCAGTCTGGTGGTTACACTAACATGGGTGTGGCAACACCCCATAAAAGGAAGTTACAAAGTAGTGGTAAGGCTGAAGAGGTTAATGGAGTAATGGAATCATGGTTTTCCATAAACTTCCAAGGATAATGGGCGGTTACACCACTACCCCCAAAATCCACATTACTCCAACTCTCCACTACTTTACAAGGGAATGTGTGTATACCAACTACAATAAATAGGCTACTTAGCCCATTCAGAAATCACAACAGGCTTATCATTCTCTCAAGCTCTTTTATTTTCTCAATAGTTCAACACTTCTATACACAATTCGACGCGCAAATTCCTTCAACTTTACTTGCTTCCCTCCCTTAAGATTAACCAATTTTGTCTCCTTATGACCGAAGCAAGACCGAACGTCTACTATCGTGGTTTAGACTTGTCTTATACGATTTTGATTTCCGAATCTAAAGAAAGTACTTCAACAGTACATTGTTTTTCCCAGAAGCAATTTTTTGGTACTAACAGCCGGTCTTAGACGTTGGTAGTGGCCATCGACCGTTGCCGCCGGTTGTTGTCGCCGGTCTTGGTCACTGGTAGTGGTCGTCGATCGTGGATGTCGGTCTTGGATCGTAGTATGAGAAACGGGCCGGATGAAGTGGGTTTATAAACTGGGCTTGACATAATGGGTCGTTGAACTGGGCCTGACAAAATGGGTCGACGAACTGTGCCTGATAGAATAGGACGACGAACTGGCTTGGCGAAACAGGTCGACGAACTGGGCCGGCATACTTGGATGGCCGCAAGATGGCATTCTGGACATTAATCTAGCCCAACATGTGGCTATTTAACACATGGTACAAAAAAGTATCAATTAGGTCCTCCTTCTGCTCATTATCAGAATTAAAAGAACCTAAACAATCATCATCCTTTAGGATTGGAATTTGCATATCATGAAAAAAAATTGAAATTCTTTTAATGAGATCCCAGCAAATTATGCTCGTATGTGCATGATCCACTGAGATCCCCCATTACTTGTTAGAAGCAATATGGACCTTAATTTAAGTATTAATCTCATCATAACTAATTGTTATATCATACGACTTAGAACCGAAGACAGTTGTCGCCATAGACTCTAACGGTCTTGTCTGCGATGACACAGACTTTGAATTCAATTTTTTGTTGAAACTCGAAAATGGATCTAACGATTTGGATTTGCTGGATTTACTAGAGATCTGCGGGTTGGGTTGATCTCTTAGTCCTACATCATTCACCCGAACCACATGATCGGTACTGCAGCCCGTCAAATTAATTCAAGTTCTTCACTTCATAAAATATAGACTAGGTACGGTAGGAAGAATAAGTTTGTACCAAAGTGAAGTACCGCTTGTTATTTGCAATCGAAAACTTATAAATGATGGGGATTTAAGATTATAAAAAAGTAAAATAAACTAAGATTATAACAGGAAATACGTAAAATGATCAGTGACTTGAGAATATTGGTTAAGGGTTCATCTTTAATCACAGAATATGCACTATGATTAATATTTAATATTGTTATTCAATCTCTTATTATCAAAATCCTTAGAATACTCCATCCCGGATATATACCGTTAATTTCCTTGAATCATTATATACCATAACGATATATATACGACTTCTACATAGAGAATAATCCGATGCACCGCACAATTAAGTTTAAGCCTCTAAGAGCGTTAAAATTTATGAAATAGATTTACTATGATAAATCCATTTAATATAGGTCAATTTTACTCGCAATTATAAGAAGATATTGTTATAATCAGTAATCACACTACGCTACAGTATAGCCTCAATAAAGAATATATAGCAGAATCGTTGGATACGATGGATCCATATAGAACGATTCTCTTTTCATATTCCTCGTAAATAGTTACCATTACCAGAATCGTTGGATACGGCAGATCATATCCAACGATTCTACCTTTTCTTTTTTTTTTTACTTTTTCTATACAGGAATCGTTGGATAAGACACCTTATTATCCATCGATTCTGTTCTTTTATTTTTTTTTTACTTTTTCTATATTGGAATCGTTGGATAAGAACCTTATTATCCACTGATTCCCTTGCTTTCATGTTTTTACTACTACCTGGTGAGAATTGTTGGTTACTACATACCATATCTAACGATTCTGGATATGAAATTTTTTGGGTTTTAGAAGTAAGAAGAATCGGTAGCTAAAATGCTACCTAACCAACGATTCTGGCTTAGTGTTTTCTGTTAGGCTAACCACTATGGCCTTCATATTCAATATTCACAAAGCAAAAATTGTCAACTAATCCTATGATTCAATCTAGCGTTCAAGCAAGTGCTTGAAAGTTAACTTGAATCAACTTTGGTGCGCCCAATGGTTTGGCGTAAGGAAAAATCACTTTTTGCACCCAATCATTGGGTGCATCAAATATAAGCCATCAGATTTAATTGAATGGGTTAAAATCTAATGGCTAATTTATTTGTGCCTAATGGTTGGGCGGATCAATCCTAAACCATCAGATTTAACTTTATAAGTTAAAATCTAACGGTTCATCTATTTGTGCCCAACCATTGGGCACAATGCGGAAAACAGTTTGGCAAAATACTTGAATCACCATAGTGGGTAGTTGTTGATTTTGACATGGCAGAGAAGTTTAATCTTGGATTTCTATCCCATAGTGGTTAGCCTTAGCTTTTGCAATTAGAATAGTTGGATAAAGATGGTCTTTATCCAACTATTTTGTTTTGTTCATTATATAAAAAAAATTGCTGGTAGTTGAACTAGAGATTATTGATTACTTGAACCACTAGTAATAATATCCTTCTCTTTCACTTATGTGGGAGATGATCAATAAGGAATGCATGTGGGTCCTTTTTCATCGAAGTGTACAGTTCGTGTGATCAAAGGATTAGTTCATAAATTACATTTTGCGAATGCTTAAGTGTTAAGGGAATCTTGCTATGGGCACATACATGCGATTCTTCTTGCTCCAATAACTTGACTTTCTTCCTACTGCTTATTATCTGGAGCTACTTCCTCCCACATGCTTCAAGGTCAAGAGTAAAGTAGTTTCCAGCAAAGAATACAAAAGCTACGACTAAGTGAAATAAAGCCTCTCCTAAAGTATAGAAGAGAACATTTTTAGAACCTATCAGACATGAGAAAGCCGCGATCATAGATATAAGCCAATGAATTATACGAATCTATTGATGAGATCATTTATATATATATATATATGTTCTTATGGAATCAAATTGAAACTCTCTACCTAGACCCGCGCGTGTTATGCGACGAAAGAAGGGAAGCTAACCGCATGTCGACCTCAATCTGACCCCATGCTTTTAAGATGGTGTACACATCTAAACGCTTAAGTTGTTTCGTGATTTGTATTTGAGTACCCTCTACTTTTCATCTCATTATCAGGCTCCAGTGTCATTAATTCATTGAAGATCGATGCAGGAGTTAGTTCATCTTCTCTTGGAGGTTCGCAAAGAAGGAAAGATGAGATGGAATGACTCATGTCGTACAATAATCACAAACAAATGAACGAACATGTCAGAGTGTCGTCGCTTCCTGGTAAATGCAAGGATGGATACAAATAGAAGGAAGCAACATCCCCTTCAAGCCCAATTGTGTTTCCCTGGGCTTGCTAGTAAAATCTTAGATGAACAGAATGCCTTATTTCAGTCTATTTGGACCTAGATACTTTACAATCTTGAATTTATTTCCTAAGCTTTAATGTAAAACAAGGGACTGCAGTGTGAAGGGAATCTGCTGGATCAAAAGACGTAGAATGAGAGGTTGTTTGTACATATCTGACTATGAAGAATATTCCTCTTTACTTACGGAATCGTATCATCATTCATTACTAGTGGACTTATCCTCCTTCTTGATCTCATCTATTATGTTTCTTATGAATCCCAGTGACCGGCGTGACACTTATGGTTTATAACCCTCAGATTGGAGAAACTCGATAAATGAGAAGATAGGTGCTAGCAGGTGCAGTAAATGAATTTCGTGTTTACTTTATATATGTAATTTATGGTTTCGATTTACGTAATAAGTGAGCTCCAGATCCATATGCGAGTGAACTAACCGGTCGAACAAAGGCCACTATAATCGATTAAGAAAGGGATTGACTTCTGAACTTCTAGTTAACATATAGAGATGAAGCGGGGGACCGAAATAACTCCAATCAATTAGCAACTTTTGTTCATCTGTACACCTGCTCGAACAAGCAAGCAGCAAGCTAGAGTAATTAGGTATGTCCCGCCAAGCAAAGTCAAGTCTAACAACTTCCTTCTCTAGGGCCTTTCGCTAGTGCAGAAGGCCACTCAAAGGCTCTAAGATCTTAAGATTACCTCTATTTTAATCTCCCGAATAAAAATCTCTTGATTGGCCTCTAAGTTACATCCTTAGTTGTGTCATTCTCATCCCCTGGTTGGGCATCGATTTTCCTTATGCGAGGAATTGCATAGCGGATGTGACCCTCCCCGAGGAAGAAGTAAGTTTATGATGCGGTTTCACGCTCAGAAGTGTAATGTTCAGGGGACTATTGTCCGAAGTGTAACACTAGTTTCCAGTCGCACGAAATTAAGTAGGTGTTAGTTTCCTTCAGCTTGGGAAAAGTATCGGGGCAACCAATAGAGCTAATAATATGTAAAGCCTTTGGGAGGGAATGAAATATTTAAAAGCGGATAGGGTACTCTTACTAAAATATAAATAACATCAAAATGTTGCAACTCGCAGAAAGAGACCCCTTAAAAGAGAAAGGAAGACAACTTGACTATAAGTCGGATCCTTCCGTGAACAGTAAGTATTAAATCTCCCTTTCTTTTTGGAAAGCAGGTGGAATTATTTCAAGGTCGGTAGATCCGGTTGAGGTGGTTTTACCAGAGGGATGTAGTCTAACTTCCATTCATCGAGTCTTTCTGGCCCCTGTGGACACCTTTTATGGATGTATTAAAGAAGGCGTTTCTAACTGGTGAAAAGTGGTCAGTGTCCACTAACAGCCATTCCTGGTTCATCTCCGATAACGCAATTCCAAGAGGAGCCGATCTAAAGGCACTTGATCTCTTCGGACCTGGAGAAGGTGTGGCACTGGGTCGGGGTTTGATGAATCAACTGCTCGCTCCTCTAGGGTTGATGAAGTCTCGGGCCCCTTTTTCACATGAAGATTCATCTTTCACATGGAGGAGTGTGCATCTTTATGCTGGGTGTTCTTCTGTCTAACACAAAGAAAATACAGTTCACTTAACGATTGCCTTTGGGTCCCGAACTCAATATGGGAAAGGAGCGTTGTTCTTTGCGAGGTCTAGATCATTTACATGGTCCCATTTTTCGTGGAATTTGTGGGAATTTGATGATCTATAAATTATCCCTAAACAAGAATCTAAAAATAGTGAGGATGCTCGTTATTCTAGAAGTTGGGGTCTCCCGTTTAAGGCTTCTTGGATAGTTTTTGTGCTATCATGCTATGTAAAGAAAAACAAACGTATCTTTATAGAGTGAAATTGATCCGCTGAGCAACCAAAGATTATAGAGGTCCTCTCGGATTCGGAAGATTCTATAGCTACTAGCCTTCCAGGACCTTCCGAAGCGGAGGAAGAAGAAAAGAAGAAGAACATCCAACATCTGATCAAGATGTTCCTCCACGACAAAGTACTCTTGCATGCGAAGAATTGGTTGAAATCCAAAGGGATCAATCTGCCCTCATTTTGGGGTCAATCGGCGTTCCATCAGACTTGCTTGGAAGTATTAGAATTCTTCATAAAGGAGAAATTGAATATCAATTCTACTAATTCTGAGCGGGGGTCATAACGAGATATAGATCGACAACCAGTAACTACCTTTTATAACCGGGGTCTTTGAACAAAAGGTAGGGTACTAGAAGTATGCTTGGCTTAGGTATCGATCATATGTAAGCATGGGTCTTCGAGTCTCTAGAACAGGAGATCACTTGACCTCTCATCACTTGAAAGTGATTTCTTGTTCGGTCGAATGTAAAAATCCCATGCTTAACATACATAGTGGTAGAAGCTTCGCCAGAAGAAAGCAAGACGAAGAAACCTAGGGGTAATCGACTGTTATGGGCCTACCTTCCACCATAACTACATACCTAAGTTATTAATTGATTTGAGACCCAAGAACCATAATCTTTCCTAGGAACTGCTTCTACAATAATAGGCATAAAGGAATGATTAGTTCCACGAATATCACTGCACTGACCGTAGAAAAATCCTTCTCGTTGGACTAAAATCAGGGTTTGATCTGAACGACCAGTTACAGCTGTCGATATTTAGTCGATTCTCTTCCTGCTTCATTATGTTGGAAGAGTGGTCACTTATAGATGACTTCTTAATTCAATGCAATATGTGTCGTTTCTGGTATAGAAAGAAAGGTGGACAGATCGAAAGGTAGGACAAACCGGTTCGGCAGGTCCAAATCTCAATTTTTAGAGAGTGGGGATTCAATTATGTCTCATGGAATGTCCTGGTGGTGTGAAGGATCTATTAGAATCTTAACCAAATACATTGAATTTTACTACCATTTCATCAGGGACCTCGTAACTTCATCCTTATTCATTATCTCTTTTTTGTTCAACAGGTTGTATCGATCTCCAATCTATGAATATGAGTCAATCTGTTCACCAGTTACCGTAGTTGATCACGTCTTTTCAACAGATAACGGTTCACCCAATCTTTACCCATCGTATGATCGAGAAAAAATAAGTAGGGTACTTCCCAAACTCAGGTCCTTCAATTCTAATAATACGCCCCGACTCGTCCTCCGTGGGAAAGTCAGGTATAATTCTTCACTTCATCTTTTAGCTCATCTCTTTAGTCTTGATGTCATCTGGTTGATTAAGTGCCCTCTTTTTTTGGGTAGAACGTGCCAGAACTTCGTTCCTGATCCTCTCGCGGGCGAGTTTATGCCAGTTTCTTCCAATCCTAGGTTTTAGGGCGGCGAGAAAGGGACGAGTCTAGGGGGAAACTACTCAGTTCTATAGTGAGTAGAGGAAGTGGTTGCAGAGGAGAAAAGAATTGTATTGCCCATCGAACCGGGCCAAAAAAGGGTAAGAAAGTTCTCCGACGATCAAAGAGCAAGTTCACATGGAGATCTAGATCAGTTCACAAACGAGAACCCTGTAAGTATGCATGTCTCAGTCAACAACCACCATAGACGCCATGCCAATAAACGTTCAATTCTCTAATATTGTGCCATCCATTTAAGAATCACCCATGGTCAAGGTGGGGGATCACCATCACAAACAACACGGTTACTGCTACACCACTGGCCCATAAGGCAGTAAGACCTTTTTTTTCTTTAAAGGTGATAGAAGGTTATACCGGTTCAGGATAAGCTGTTCATTCGAAAAATAGAGTGTGTGATGCTACTTTTGGAAACAAGAATATTAATGAGTAGAGTGTCAGTTATTCGAGAAGGTAGAGTAGTCAATTTAGTGTTTGATCTGTTGTTGTTTTCATAGGGCGTTTGAGAGAACCATGTCGAAGGAACATCCTTTTGCACGGGAACTACCATTTCAGTAATGAAGTAGCTCGATCATAGGAGATGGAGAGGATCAAAGAGACTCGAGTGTATGCGATAGGGATGAAGTCATTCGACTGAAAGGAGAGGCATTTATGGACTCTACCAGTAGGAGACTAACCAGCTGAGCTACCCAAGCCACTTTTTTTTCCTAAAGTTTTCTTCGAGCGTTTTTCAAGGAGTAGCTTGCTCTTTTTCCATTCAACAGGAGGAAATGGGATTTGAACCCATGATACATTAATCTTGTATGTTGATTTAGCAAACCAATACCTTAAGCCACTTATTCCATCGCTCCAAGTTTTGTTAATCGGAATAGGATTTCCAGGTTGGCTGCTCTCTCAGTTCAAGTTCAGTACTCTTAAGATAAAACGACCCATCTTTATCAATGAAGGTTTCCTATTCCAGATCACTGTAGTTCCTTTTCATATGTGGGCACCCGCTATCTCTGAGGGTCCACCCCATGATGGAGTAAAGGAAGCTTACTGTGGTATCTCGTTTAAAGCTACAGGTTTCACATTCGTTCTATTCTATCTTTTCGAGGCACTTGTTTTTCTCTTATTCTACCAAACTTACTGATTTCGATCAAAGGAAATTTTCACCTCATCCCTGAACTGAGGTTTCGGGTTTGCCTCAGACCTAAAGATTGCGCTGCTTTGAGGATGTCTGTCATCCGACTGGGTCCTTTCTTGACACAAGTTTTTTGTTATGATGGAGTTATGGTGAATGCATCTCATTGATGCATGAGACGATTTGACTTTATCTAAGTCCTTTCTTTACATCTATAGGGGATGTGCTCGTCTTCGAGGATTTTGAAAGTCATCCATTATTAAATTTGACTGCTTATTATTCCACTCATCGGTCCCGCCAAGTCGGATGCTTCTCAATTAATTCAGGGTGGGCAGGTAGTCGTTCGAGACATCAATCGAAAGATTTATTTCCAACAAGCATTCCACTTATGCTTGTTCCGGAATTGCTCTTGCCTGGGTTCGGGGGACTTTTTTTTCCGGTGGTCTATCGATTTGTTTCAGGTCAAATAGGAAGAACTAGAAAAATCACCTCTGGAAAGCGCCTACACCTAATAACTTAAGTTGTTCTCCCCATTTTCTCGGTGACCCATCGTGCAAAAGGTACACCGTTAGAGCCATCTGCTCCTTCGAATGATTGTTCGCATCGGATTTCAAGTTCTCTATTGTACTCCCTAAATAGGGTTCTTTTCACCTTTCCCCCATGATATTTGTACACTATCGGTCATTGAGGAAGATTGACCAACATATTGGACTTGGGCTCTCACTTAGTTCGGCTTTTGATGAATGACTTGCTCAACTGATATCTATGTGCCTAGTTTTTTTATGCTTCAAGCTTGACTGAGAATCCAATTTTTATATTAAGATCCCTCTCGCAGTAGGGAATCTTCCCTCTCGCATACGCTCGAGTCTCTAAAGAGCCACTCGTGTCGCTTTTGTGACATGTTATGTTTCCCATTGATTGACACTAATGGGTGAGTTTCATGCATCAGTGATTAATTCGAAGTCTCGAAAGAATGTCATGAATTATACTTCTACTTCTTTGATCTTCAGGTGGAGCATATCTTGGAATAGAAGCATACGAAAAGGGTACTCCAGAAGGTATCATTTACTAAAAATCCCGCGGCCCGGGTATCAGACCCCACTTCGGTTTTAGAGCTATATTTGAAAAAGAAATCTCGATGCTTAAGGGCTATCCCAGACCCACCAAGAAATGTTGCATAAACTAGGGTAGATTCCCCCGGTCCTCTAAGAAATTAGTCCCCGCTTCGGCCAAGCATTTGATAACCTATTCATCTTCTTTAGTCGAAGCAGTACCAAGCAATCAAGTGTAGGGTCAAAAAACAGATTGGAGCGGGTAGAACCCGGTGTTAGCTTGCCTTCGGAATATGGCATACATAAAGTGAACTCATCCGCTGTCTATTCTCCATCCTCCTCTTGAAATGAGATCGGGCATCGATACTCTCAATCAAGGTAATACAGGGGGAAGAGAAAAACTATTTCACCCTTAATTAGGGCAGATATGGGCGCAAAGCGGCGTCTTGATTAACGAGATAGGAGTGTCTCGGCGTAAATCAAGTGGTACGAAAATACATGAAAACAAAGGAATAGCTTAGAAAGGGGTTTTGTTGCACACAGGTGAAGCCCACAGTAAGGGGAAAGCACGGGAAAGCAAAGAAAGCTCTTAAGAGACATTTGCAGAGGAAAAAAAGGCAGAATCGAGTCGTTTTTTACTGGTTAAACACACATTTTAGAATCGATTGGCCCTTATATAAGAGACCCGGTGACCACTTCCAATCTCTCTTCTCTGGTTCATTGATTTCGATCAGCTCTTATCTTTTCCTGCATCCTTTCCTTCTTCTTTAACCGGTTCTAGCCAACTACCTAAGCAATTAGTTCATCAATGCTCCTACTAGGAAGAAGCCAACTTCAGTATCAGGAGTAGGCTCTTGAGACAGGAGAAATTCAAGGAACTAAGAACATAGGTTGGGGTCGGAAAAAATTATTTTTAGTCAAAATTCCAACCAACCAGACTAGGAGAATCCACCAGTTCTTCCTTTCTATCCATAGGCACCAACCGGAAGGTACTCAACTAAGAAATCCGGTATCCTATCTCCAAACCAATGCTAAAAACATGGGCAAGGATTACTAGAAGACAGTCATTCCACTTATGGTTAATTCTCGAAGTCCTAGCATCCGGGTTCACTACTGGTTCGACTTAAAAAGCCGACGATTCCATCACTAAAGTGCATATACTCAAGTGTAGGGTCAAAAAAAGGATTGGTTGGCGAGCGGGTAGCACCCGGTGTTAGCCTACCTTTGGAATATGGTATACAAAAAGTAAACTCATCCGTTGTCTATTCTTCATCCTCCTTCTTCAAAAGGAACTTTGTTACTTTCGTGTACCCATCGAACTAAGCCCTTTCGGGTTTTTCTTAGGGACCGATTCACTTTGCGTAGATTCACTGAATGCAAAAAACCTTCAACTGGAAGGCGATCTTGTTTTTCACAGGATTTCTCGTTGCTCATGTCAGAATTATCACTTCTGATATCTCCAGGTCTTGTAACCAAAAACCTTCACCGGTTGACAGAATATCACGGGTGGAGCTTCCTCACGTGGGCAGATAGGTTGGAGGCATAAAAGTATGTCGAACATTTCATATAGTCAAGAGACTAGTGAATCAACTGGTATAGAATACAAGTGAATCTGTTAACCTCATTAGATGATGAATTCGAGCAAGTTGCCATTGTGGTCCTTGTTTCTTGCCTTTTATTAGCTTTAGAAATAGTAATTCCTCTTGGCTATACCAATCCAAGCTAAGCGGAGGGAAAGGCTCAAAGAGACGCGAATGTATGCGAGAAGGTCACCCATCTGAGTCAAAAAGGAAAGAGATTCAAGGCTTCCCTGTCAAGAAATGGACTCGAAGGTGCTGGGATGGCTCTAAAATAGATTTATCTTCCCAGGAACGGATGAGCACAATAGTCTTTTATTATAGTAATATTGGCCTTAGCATTGAAAATCTAAAGAGAATAAATCCGGGGTCAAAGTTTTCGCCCCATTTATCAGGGTCTTTTTGGTTTCTTTTGGCGGATCGTTGCTTGCTAGGTTGGATCGGATGTCAACCAGTGGAACCACCATTCGTGACTAATAGGAAAATCTCACCTCAAATCTCGAACAAGCTGCCAGTATTAATGATCATCATCCACAGAAGCAGTTCTCTTTACGAATGAGGAGTTTACTTATTGCTAGTTGTAGGCTTCTTTCGATCTTTTATCAAGGAGGGATATATGTGATGCATTACTAATTAGGATAGTGCCCTTTGAAAAAAACTTCATAAAGAGATTAGAGATGTTACCTCCATAGAACGTGGCGTCTTATGTCCAATCACTTCACTTTTTATGAGCGAAGCATTTGAGCCAACTCAGCGTATGCTAAATTCTTATTGTTTTGTCTTTAGTTACGATCATATGGGAGTTCCCGGGAGGTCATATTCCACTAGTTAATATATAGAGCGGTGAAACTTACGGATAGTTGCTCAGTATTTCCAAATCGTAGGACACCATATGAATTATGTTTGTTCCACATAAGGAATCTCGGCCATGAGCATCTAGTTAGACTCATGAGACTGATGCTCCGATCTATATAAACAGAAGAAGGGTTTACAGAAAAAGCAACTAGCAAGTTACGAAGGAATTCTCTAACAAAAGAAATTAAGACAATAGGAAAAAAAGAAGAATACCCACGTCGACACAACCCCTCGTCCGGTTAGGACTAGGGTAGCTCCTACCCTTTACTCTCTTCAATTAGATCCCTTTATTGGAACCTCAGGGGAGGTTGTGATGACCCAACTCAAGAGGTACTTAGTGAGATTGAGGAACCAGCTAAACCAAGACAGGTAGAGACTTAAAATATATGCCTACCCCCATCCATTTCACTTTCACCAGCAGATTCAAGATCACCAATATTTATAGTAGTTTCTGGCGTAGGAAGCCTAATCTTACCAAGAACTTAATCACTTGATCCACTTTCTCCGCTTCTACTTATGGACCCATCTCCCTTAATATCATTGCATAGTTTATGCTCTTCAAATAACAATTATTAGTCAGATCAGCGCTTTCAAGAACTTCTTCTTCGAGCATCTACAATGGCTGGATATGCGCATTCCAAATTAGCAAAAAGGCTTCACCGACCACCATCTATAAATGAACTGTAAGCCTATAAAGTAGGCTCCATGTGATAGTTAGTTATCCCTTGGTCTGATCGTGTGAGATATTACTTCTTGTGCTCTTGCTCCCGGATCTGATCTATATACTCGGAAATTCATTCGGTGACTTCACGGTCGTTAAAAAAGCCCCAAAAAGCATAAAACATTTTCAATGAGATCCATGGAGAAATTCTTAGATAGCAAGCAATAGATCCCAGTGCAACTTCATAAAAGGATATCATAGAGAGGATCAAAGAGAATGAAACGCACGTGGTGGTCATTATAGCGGTTCTTTCTGATCCTAAAAAACACCCGAAAAAACCTGCGATGGAACTACCGAGCAGGGGCAAGAATACGATAAGTAGATACATCAGATAGAGTGTAATCTATGACCAAAATCAGACAATGATAGAGTGTTGAGATTGAGCGAAAGATTTACTACAATTCCAAAGAACTTGATTATAGTATGGACTATCCCAGATCGTTCCATCTTTCTTGTATGGAGTAGGATATTGGACTTAGAATGCAGAATTCCTTTCTTCACGTCAATAGAGGACGTGTGAGAATTTGGAGTAGATGCCCATCAACTCCATATTAATGAAATTTGATCACTTCTTGATCCACTCGCTTATTTATAGGTTGGTCGCGGGTGGCTGGTGGAACTGAACAATCAAATGAACAATCGGATAAGGAATTTTTAGATGGGCTAGGCCCTCCTTATTAGAGTTTCTAAATCCCCTCTCACATACACTCGAGTCTCTTTGAGCCTCTCCTTAGCAGTCGAGTTTCTTTGATCCTCTTGAAATTTACTGACATCGCTACTCATTATTTAATAATTTGCTTGCGAGAACTTGACTTCATCTCTTTATAAATGAGTTTATTATCGTCACTATCTCAACCTAAAACCCACATGAATTCCATTAATATTTCAGGACCGTGGAACTGGATTCGAGACTCTTCTATTATATGACATTACTTTTATGGGCTATCTATGTGGAATTTCAATGGAAAAAGACTGAATCAGTTCTATCATCTGCATTCAGTCGAAGTTGGTTTGACTCTAAAGAGATTGCTAGGATATTTTTATAACTTGGTTAACTTGGTTCTATGGTTGAAAAGTCTGGGTCAGCTAGTGGTGAAAGTGGCGCTAATAGGCCAGAAATGGTGTAATCTACTTTGTTGGGTGGCGAAAGGTATTTTCGGAATGAAGAGACTCAGAGCATCGTGAGGTAAAATGCAAAATCTAAAGTGGGTTTGATTCCTGAAAGATGCTAGTCGAATTGGAATCAAATCTACCTCTAGCATAAAGTGCATCTACTAAAGAGTACAATATCAGGTCACTTAGACCTTTAATGTTATTTATTTATCCAAGAATGGGCTCTAGAGCTATTAAGTATAAGGGGCTTATAAAAGGTGAATTGTTTAAAGGTTTGGGGCTTTCGATAAAAGTAAAAGGTTCCTCTAGTCTGTCTATCCCGCTTTCAACCCAAACAAAAGTCTAGCTTCTTTTCATGAGGGTTGCCCAAGAAATACAAATAGTGATTTAATAAAGGTTGTTGTCTCTTTTTGAACAAAGGTTTAAGTAATAAAGTACCCACAGTTTCTAGTAAACGCATTAGATTAAAAAAGATGGGGTAGTAATGCTAGGCAAGCAAGGTATTTATCAAGTTTTTTATGTGAACAATAGTAAAAAAAATTAGTTTCCTCGCGATCTAGGCATAGAAAACATAGCCCCATAAGGAGGTAAGGATACTATCCATATGATTTTCCTAGGAGTGTCCCATCTGGAGTCTCTTACTTCTCTATAAATGTCGACCTCCTTTTTTAGATTAAAGCACGACAAAGAAAGATGTAACCTTACTGGAACCGTGTTCTTCGTAACGAGATATAAATCGACAAAGAATCAACTTCAAGGGTGGAAGATGTGCAGGTTACAGAAGAGCAAGAAAAGTCACAAGACTAGTCTTTTCTTAGGTATGATTCCTTCATTCGTTAAGTGAACCCCGTCTTTCCCCACTAAACAGTCAACCCCAGCACAAACCCCGTCTAGGAGCACTTCCAGTCAACCCCGTCTAGGAGCCAGCACTTCCAGCACAACACCTTCGAGTCCAGAAGAGCCAGCACAACACCCATTTAGGAGCACTTCCTCTATCTTTTTGTCTATCTCAAGTTGTGTATCTACTACAGCCTGAAACATCGACGAACTCAACTTCTTTTTTGCTAAAGAGTGATAAAAATTAATTCTCTTATAATTCCTGACGCCTGACGTCATCTGGCATTAGTGGAAGGTAACCTTCTCCAGCTGTCGGTACGGGTACTGGACATGGTATGGTATTGTCATTGGTTAAGAACTACTTTAATCATTCTAAGTCCGGAACGGAGGGCATGAATCAAGTTTCTTTCCTTCATGTGGTGGTGTGACTTTGAAGACATCTAATTTACTGGAGTAAACATATGAGTTCAATTATAAAAAAAATGAATAGATAGGCTTAAGTATATGTTAACTATATTGGCTAGCTCCTTTGTTAGAGAACGAATATCCACAAGAAGTGGGGCGGTCGCCAATCATATTAGAAGTGATTGTATAAAGGACATCCACTCGTACAATCCTACCCTTTCAGTTGAGCAACTTCGCGCCCATTATTTTCCGGTTTTATTAAAAATATAGAGTCAATAGAAGTAGCAGTGGTAAATCGAGAAAAAGGAAAGATTTAGTTTGTTCCTCCCGAAAATAAAAGAGATCTACTATTTTACTTTCACCTGCGAGGATGGCAAGCACGAGACCTATTGTAGATGCGAGTCGGCTTTCCTTCGATTCTTCAGGGAAATGCCCCCAACAAAGAATAGCATAGTGGAGAAAGTAGATTTAGCTAGGCTAGTTATGAAATAGGGTACTCCTCGACTGGGTTTAGCTATCTTAGTTGGTTATCTTGGATCAGGTGCATCCAGTCTGTCTGGCCCAGCAGTTTCTCAGATTGGTCATCACCAAGTTAGTGGTAAGTTAATGCAGGATTTTGTGGTTCAATTTATGAAAAAAATGCTAGTACTCGACTATGGGGACTTAGAAGCCAAGCGTTCGTCAGCGAAAGCAATATAGCCTCTGCATTCGCCGTGACAAGGACAAGGTGCCGAAGGCCAAAAGTTCACGATCAACTGATAATAGGAAGTATGGAGTTTCTATTCATCCAGGTTGAAAGCTAGCTTTTAACAATCACTCAATAGGATCAACTGGATGACTTTCTTTTGCCCTTATTTGATCTCCTGCTTTTGAATAATAGATCCGAGCGTGGAACCGCCTTGACTTAAAGGAACCTACCTTGGCAACCTAATGTGGTGCAACTCTTAGGACCTCTGCAATAGTACAATGGAGGAGAGCATAAGCAGTGTCGCATGCTCCCATTCATAATTGTTCTTTATTTCTCTTTAGGCCTTTTATCCAAGCCATTGGACTTATACTTGACCCCTTATTGACTTATTTACTTTCATTCCCCTGGAAGCCCTTTTCTAAGCCAGGTAACCTAATTGTATCTCTCGGTCAGCCTTTTGTTATAAGTTTCTTAGGCATTGGACCCTACTACAAGTCCACCTTGTTCTTCTTTCAAACTAAGCGCATAGCCTCACTGATACAAAGAGGAAAAACCTATTTTTCAAGGAATAAATAGTTATTCTATAGTGGTTGGCATTATTCGACCGATCAAGTACTGTAACCAAGAAGGATGTGTGACATCCGTTCATATAGTTTGCCACAGGCATCTCGCATTATAAGAAATAGTTGTTAGTTTACTTCTAACTACTACTAGTGTCTCGTTGTTTACATGACTCTCTAGTTAAATTCTATTATCTGGAGATGTTGTTGATCAGAGTAGTTAAAGCATCTCCCATGTTCTCATATCAATAGGAGACCTTGTACATAGTATTTTTAATACCGGAGCTACCCAACTTTTGAGATTCTGGATTCTCCGTTTATTCAAAATATTCTGTTAAATTAGGCTACTATGAATTTGATCTCTTTTTTTGGACTTTCACTCTAAATGCCTTGCTCTAAATCCGATGCTTTTAATTCAGTAAACTCATAAGAAAAGAAGTATAAAAACGGAAAGAAAGAAGAAAACGAGTTTTCGGGTAGCTGAGTCTTTATCCTTTCGCGAGATCCGTTTTTTAAGATTTAAACCAACCACAAAAGTTATGGTCCTCCCCAAGCGATGGGAAGATCGCTTCTACTGATACATATTTTGATATGCTATGATTGATCTTCCCAGGAGGAAGCTTTCTGTCTATTAGACACTGAACACAAGTCTTGTGATAGGCGCCATCGCGCTAAACATCAGTATGAACTTTTCCCGCTTCTTTTAGTTGGTATTGAGAAAGGGGAATATCCATCACCTAGAAAAAAAAACCATCTACCCTCTCATGTCCTAGCAAGGGGACTCAACTTACATCTGTTAATTCAGGTATCAATTTGTCTTTAACTAACTTGGCCCCATCTTTGTGGTGACAGACTTCTTTAACACTTATCAATGCGAAATAGAATAAAAATGGATAGGCAACAATTCAAATTCTCAGGTTGGTAGTTTCCACTTCATTCTCAATTCTACGACAATAAAGGTTGAGGAATTCCTTCCTGAGTTGGCTGGTCCATCGTTATGTTTCTGATTGGTGGATCATTTGGCATATTAAAGTAGAATCCACTGCGCATATATTTGACTCATTGGATCTATGCAAGATTCATGAGAAGAGCACGGGATTAAAGTTGGAAGTAATGAGGAGAAGGGTCATTAATGCATTGAAGATCGATGCAGGACTCGGTTCATCTTCTCTTGGAGGTGCGCAAAGAAGGAAAGATGAAATATAAATGACTCACGTCGTACTGTAAACGTAAACAAAGGAACGAACAGGTCAGAGTGTCGTCACTCCCTAGTCAATGCGAGGATGGATACAAAGAGAAAGAAGCAGCATCCCCTTCGAGCCCAGCCTATGTTCTTATGCGCCTTGAATCTCGCATGTCTCAAGAGCCTACTCCTGATCTTGTAGTTGGCTTCTTCCTAGTAGGAGCATTGATGAACTAATTGCTTAGGTAGTTGGCTAAAACCGGTCAAATAAGAAGGAAAGGATGCAGTACAAGATAACAGTTGATCGAAAGCAATGGAACAGAGAAGGGAGATGGGAAACGGTCACCGGGTCTCTTATCAAAGGGCCAATCGATTCTGAAATGGGTGTTTAACCAGTAAAAAAACGACTCGATTCTACCTTTGCTACAATTCTTCCTGTATCATTTCCATTCGAGCATCAAAGGTTGCTTTAAAAGTATAACCTATAATATTTCGACTTAATAGAATGAAACCTATAAAACAACCATCTACAATCAGTTCTTCATTATAGATTGAGATATTCTTAGAACTTAATGCACAAAGTTCATTATTGAGTCAGTTGGGCTAGTGATTGGGTCTCGGCTCGGGAGGTTACTCGCTAGTAAGAACTGGTGATCTTGAGATGTCTGGTGAAATTAGAGCAAACGTAAATCCTATTGGATCGTAAAGTGCGGGATTTCTTGGTTCCATTTCTAGGTATAGTCGGCTTGATAAGTGGAAATATTTAAGATGATACTTCACTCCTCTCTGACTATTAGTTAGTAAAGGTTGGATCATATCGACTGGTTGGACGGGAGCTGGTGCTAGTGAATAAATTCTAGATCAGGTTGGTCTAGTAACTGGGCTTTATCGGCTTGATGAGTCTTCTTGTCTGTCCATTATCGAGTTAGGAACTTTTCTTTTGTAAGTGACCCTGGAAAGTTCTCTCTTGTTGGATTGGCTAGTAGTCCAGAAAGCGTAGATTTGTTTAGGCTAGTTACGAAATAGGGTACTCCTCGACTGGGTTTAGCTATCTTAGTTGGTTATCTTGGATCAGGTGCATCCAGTCTGTCTGGCCCATCAGTTCCGTCAGATCGGTCATCACCAGAGCAATTATACAATATCCGGGGCCATTAGCATCATATTCCTCCTTTCGTGCATAGCCCGACCGAAAGGGAATCGGGAGCGAAGCAACCTAAGGAAGGAGCACGCAAGCAACTAAGGAATGGATGTTTTGGCGTCAACCATTCCATTAAGGTGAAGTGTCATGAAGAGGGAGAAAGAGTCTATGAAAGAAGGTAACATCTATCGCTTCTCACCTGTTCTCTCATTTTTAAATAGTTCCAATTTATTCGCCAGGATCAAACCCATCTGGAGCTGATATTGGATGTGGAAGTGAATCCCTGTTCAATTTGCTCGAAGAGGAATCAAGGGTGGTGTTCTGAAAAAGTATCCCTATCACTCTCTTAACCATCTTATGTTTACTTACTTGTTATACGTATAGATTCATCCCCTCTTCGAGCTTGAATTGCTCAAGCTTCCTTCATCTTTATATACCTCTCCACCAATAGATAAAGACAAATGGGAATAACCAGACCACATCTACAAAATGCCAGTACCATGCAGCTGCTTCAAAGCCAACATGATGCTCCTTGGTTAGATGATCAAGATATTGGCAGAAACCGCACACGATCGAGAAAAGCCACTTACTTCTCTCGCTCTGCTCGCGGTGTTCCTTAATCGGGAGCGGCATACCGAAAAAATAGATTCTCCCACCTCCGGTTTTCTTTAATGTAATGCTTCTCACGTGATAGAATCCTTGTTTCACAAGATTGGCTTGATGTTTATCCGAATGTAGCTCATATTGATTTTAACATCATTGTGTTCATCGATAGGAAGAGAAAAAAAAAATTTGTCCCAGTTGTTACTGTTCCATCTGACTCACTAGCTTACCGGCCTGAGAAAGGATAACATAATCTTGATTGGAAGTAAACTGACGTGAAATGGAATTGCTTTCCGCAGCGGGATTTATCTTCATTCGAAGAGGGGGGAAAAACGCACATAAAGCATAAACCAACATCCATGATACGAACACAAAAATCAGAATAAGAAAGAAAAAGATATCGTGATGTAAGTCCATGATTCCTTGCATGAAATTTTTTTCCTTTTGTAAGTGATCGCTTTTCTTGACTGCGTTAGACGTACATTCAACTCGTTGCTTTCAAGTGTAATTATCTTAACTAAAAGGAAGTCCTTAGATGGAATAGTTGAAACAAAGGTTCCCAATCTGATAACTGAATTTACTGTTGCCGCGAGTCAGACTTAGTTGTGTGATACTGAATTTTTTGGTAATTGTTGGTTGAATCTATTGTTATTTGATTTATTTATTTGTATATCCATTATGGATGACCGTAGAAGAGGTTATAGTCCAACAAGACAGTGTGATATTGATAGGAAGCCAGAGAAAAAGGTTGTCCGCGACCTCTGTTGCCCTAGCCAAACCAAACTGGATGAAGTCCTAAAACCCCTACTTTTGTTAGCAATGGAGGAGCTTGGGGAGGTGATTGGAATTACATTCATCTTAAAAGAGGATATTGCTAATCGGAGAGCCCAAGATGCAATACTTGAAGATGTTGTTGTCGTTGTTGCTGCTGATGGTGTCGCTCCTCCTGGAACTGATACCTAATCAATGTTTTTAAGACTTGTTATCAATTGTGATCCAGAATCGGTAGACAATGCACATATGTGTCAACTGATTCCAGCTGCTCCTCTTGCGATAATTCCAGGCTTTTGCAATAGATTCAGAATCGGTGGACGGAACACTTATGTATCCAACGATTATGACTGACTCTCTGGTAAATGTGAATTATAATCGTTCAATACGTATGTGTCATATCCATCGATTGTGAGTAATTTATTTTCAATTTTTCTTGCAATTGCTTTTGTTTAAAAAAGTTCCAATAAGAATTCAACGTAACCAAAAAGAAAATCCATTCCATTCATTAAAAGAGTGGTTGTTCAATATATGAAAGCTACAAATCATGAACATCGGATAGTTCATTTGTTAACAAAATCCAAATACTTAATTCAACACAATTGTACCCTTGATTTGTTCTAGCTCCACCAATTCATCCCAAAGTTTCATGTTGGGATCGTATTTTTTCAACCATTCCTTAGAGGTGTTGTTGGTGAAACCTGGAAAATAAGTGAACCTATACAATGGAGGTAATGGACAATCTCCGCGTATCCTAAGACCGATAATGTTGACTATAACAATTCTTCGATCCTTTACCGATTCATCACATTTTGTTTTCTTTGGTGTGAAGGTAAGAGATGCTCCCTGACCAAAATAATGAACAATGAAACTCCACATATCCGCCAAGAGATTGCCACATCGAGGCATGGTCATCCAATGCTTATTGGTAATTGGTTCACCCCCCTCCGTCCCTTGAACATGAGCAACCAATTCGTCGAACTCAACTTTTTTATCTTCCGTTGTACCTTCCCTTATCATCGAGATATAAAATTCCGTGTCTTTTTGTAGTTGAAAGGACATCATCTTTCTAAAACATTGGCATTGGGTTAGTTCTCCTCATCCTTCAAAATTAAATGGCCTATTTATTCGGACGCAACATGAAATCCAGAATTTCCATCCCCATCCACATCGTCGGCAGATAATACGTAGGGATGAATGATTGAAGGGAGTTTCGTAAGATACTCATGGAATATTGTATAACACGTTTAATGGGGTCTACCCCATACATCCCTAGGTGTTACTCGATAATCAATTGCCTCCTCTCTTATAGCCAACTTCCCTTGCGGTAAAACCATGGACCCCTTTTTCCTTGCTTCCCCTTTTAGTGGTACTCATCTTGTGCTCGCTTGACTTTCTTGCGAAGGGATGATGAAAACCTTTTTGTTACCTTGTGTTGCACTCGCTTGACTTTCTTATGTTAGAACGATGGGAAAAATGGGATCCTTTTGATCCTTTGAGTTCGTTTGTTTTCCAGTTCGTCCACTTTGTTGCTTCTTCGGGCGACCCCTTTTCTTTGGATCTGGAACATCTCCATACATAGCCTCGGCATGCTCATGCCTTGAAGGGTATCTTTGGTTACTCATCGCGTCCTTATACTCTTTCCTTTCTTGCTTCCCATCCACTTTGGTAGGTGGTCTACCCGTCGGCGGCAGTTTAGTTGGTTCTTCAATCGGTTGCATATGTGGGTGAATAACGAGGATCAAGTCGTGCATCAAAAAATTTCGTTGCAAATTGTTCTTGTTGGAGTATCCCTCGATTATTTTTCTCCCAATATCCGTGTTTCAAATGATTCACTTGCATTTTCCATAGAGCTTGGTGTGAAAGTAAGTTGCTTCCAAAACGGATCGATGAACTCAAAAGGAATCCCTTGAGGGTCACTAAAATCATGTAACGACATGGGAGCCCCATGGCCGTCATCGTTTACAAGAACAAACAATCTTTTTTCTCTCGTACTCATTATCCTCAAATTATTTATAATCATTTATCATATAATGGATATCCCAATACGACACCCTATAAGAAATACCCCTTAGCAACACACTGGAATCGGAGTACGTAGTCAATGCTTTCATCTTATTCTCTTCCATTTGGATCTGACTCTTATTGATATCCTCCGTGGTGTATTAATGGATAGCTTCTTGTACAGTAACCATATTATTTTGACTCTCCCGAAGTAGTTTTTTCAATCCTCCATGAGACCCTCCACTATACTTGTGGCCTCATTCTTGTAATGCATATGTTGGTAGGTATATGCGTATACAAACTTTTCTTTGTGTGGTTCCAACAATTGATTCACGCAATAAACCACCGCTTTCTCGTCAACCTTTGTCCAAACATATTTGAAACTCTCCAGATTAGATTTGTACTCTGCCCCGGACATGGAATGTACCATCAATTCCCAATGATGTTGAAAATCTTTCCATTTCACTTCATTATCTTCGTACTCTTTGGCCAATCTCTTCTTCTCTTCCTCTCGTTCCTCCCGAGTTAGTTTACTAAAAAGATCATCTTCAGCCTTCTCACAAGCACTACCTTTCTGTGGTTTTGGCCTCTGGATATGACCCCACGCTCTGATGTTGCATTGTATGTGCCATGTACAAAGAACTTGTTTGGCATCCGGAAAAACCACCTCTATTGCATTCATCGGTGCTTGATCCCTTTCCGTCATTATTATCCTAGGCATTTGATCGCTACGCTAAATCTCTTTCAAAGTTTCCAACATCCAAAAACAACTAACCTCATTGTCCCGATCCATACCACCGAGAAAGTTTCTTTGTCCGAAGTGTGGCCACATATTAGCAACCGCATGTTGTACTTGTTTGTCTTCTTAGTGCAATCTATTAACAAAACTTGATAGAAGCATTGAGTCAATTGGATCATCTTCGGATGTGCCAAGAAAGTACGAGTCCTTTCGTCCACTTCATGCTTCTTCAGTATGTAGTTATGTTGCTCGGTTAACCACTGAGATTATTCTGTAACTGTTCTACCATCCCATTTCGTCCTCCTTGTGATTGCTCCTGCCGCGTAGATTTTCCTCGAAGTGGACAAGTTTTTAGGATCATCCTCCTTGATCTTCCTAAGGATGTTACTTAGTGTAGTTGCCTTCATCGACTTTACCGGGTTTTTTTATGTGGTTTTAACCCACAAACGGCAGCGTGTCCAATAAGAGATTCTGGATCATCATGATTGTCACAACCATTCATCACTTTACAAAGATTATATATACCATCACGTCTATGCACTATAATCTTAAACGTGCACTCATGCTTCTTTGATTTAGTAATGTAGACCATCTGCGTCTTCTTCACGTACGGTTTTTCCTTTGCCCAGTGACTTTCAATCTTGCCACTTCTCTCGCAAACAATTTTCAAACGATCAAGCCTCGAACGTTTGCCTAAGACTAATGATTGTTTGATCATTATCCCTTTTTCTACAAACCATTTATTTGCATCATCCATGTTTACCCACACTAATTCAGTGTAGTAGTGGTCATAAGTATCAGGTCACATATGAGACACAGGTTCAGGTTGATCGTCGCCGAGTGTTTGAACAATCTACAATATATATCAAAAATATTAGGCTAACAGAATCGGTGGACATAGAATAATCGTGTGCAACGATTTCAAAGAAGCGGCCTTTATGTCCTCCCATATCGACCTATTCTTCCTTGTCTACATTTTTGAAAAAAATCCCAAAGGCTGGAATCGGCACACGTGAACTGACTTGTGCGCTGATTCTAGCATTAGCAAAGTGGATCTCTCTGGACAAACATATCGACCGATTCTATTCTTGGAGTTTTTTGGGAAAATCTCTAAGGGATGGAATCGTTCGATAAATGAGTCCATAAATACCAATTATTTGACCTACCAATCCCGCCAAAATATATACCAGAATCGGTCGTTGTCCATGACCACATCCACCAATTTCGATTCATATTCTTCAGAAGAGAAGGTAGTACGTAGCCCAGAAAACAGCTCAAAAACTTATAAAATAATCTACTTTTGGGCGATTATAAGGTTGAAAAACATGTTTGGATTTCCTAAGAACGTATACCTGATGATTGGAAGCATTAAGACCTTCATTTTTTCCGATTAGATTCTTCATTTTCTTGAGTAAATTCATCAAATATGCCTTGGTTTACACGTTCTTGTTAATCCAACAACTAATCCAAATTGGTAGGATCGAACTCAATTTTGTAATTTAATTGGTGATACATAGATGCACCCACTTCTTCATCACCACTAGAATCCCCATCGTCACTACGAATTTTTATTTTTACTACAAAATCACAAAATCTTAGTTTTCCCCAACTTTTTCTTCTTCTTCTACAAAATTTGGAGGAAAAATAGTCTACTTTAATTCTTATCATCTAATAATATTAACTATAATCTTGTTTTAATCACCAACTAATTTAACTAATATTTAAATTTATTAGCATTAATCAAGTCTATTAGTTAATCACATAAATAGTTGGATAAAAGGATTTTTTTTCATAATAGTATTATTTTAATTTTTAGTACTATTTCAATTTTTAGTGGTAGGGTCAAAATAATTCGGATAAATTCAATGACAATATAACCAGGTATTGGTCTCGGTAATAAAAGTTGAAACACAAGTAGACAATTTAAGGTTAGTTTCTTTTGAAGTTGAGTCTGTCGGTAAAAAGATTAAGACGGATATAGGATTTGATTTAATATTCTTTCTCTCCAAAATGATCATTTTTACTTCTTTTCTTTTGTCTTATAATAAAAAATAGGTTTTTATGTAATATAGATACTATCTATTTTCATATGATATATTTTTCCGAAAGAAAATTTTAGATGGGAGTAACATTTTAGAAGAGAATTTATCCGAAATCAGGTGCAGTCTTTCATAACAATAGCTATTTCATATGCTACTAGGTTTGTGCCTCATATTTAATTTCTCATAACAATATTATCACGTAATCCGTCATATTTATTAGGTTCGATGAGAATTATTGATTTGATATGGTAGGGTTTTATCCCATCCCGTACTGATATCATATGTATAATATTTTGATATATTTATATATTTTAAAAAAATAAAATTAGCATATTTTTCTAAATATATATAGTACTTTTCATATATTTTTTGGCATAAATATTTTTTTTTTCTCTTCTTTTATTAGTTTTTATGGATAAGGTGGATGATCGTTACCTTTTAATATTTGTGTGTTTAAGCAATATTAAACAATATGAAAATATAAAACAATATAAGTGGATGAGTATTGTTCACTTTTAATTAAAATAAGGAGTTTTGTCCATCGTTCAATATGAAAGCGCAATTGAGTTAATCCTTTAAAGGGTAGATATTTAACATATCTTAACATCATACTCCCTGCATCTCTTAAAGAACAAGTTTTTCCTTTTTATTTTTACCCCAAATAAGTGGCTTTTTTATTTTGATATGTTATTTTTTAAAATAAATTTTTACTAATAATTAGTATTGTTAAAATCTTCTTTTAAAAAAGATAGAAACTATTACAGTCATGTTTATACTCGTTGTTACATGTTTTTTAAAAAAAATTCTAATAATAATATTTAAAAATATTTACTTTTTAGTTTATGAAATATGTTAATTCAAAAATTAAACATAAAAGATTAAATTATAAAAAAGTTATCATTAATGGTTTTTTTGGATATTGTGCAAATATCAAAAGGCTCGTAAGACAGATTATATGTTAAATCATAGCTTTGACCAACGCCACTGTGAGTGAATTAATAGCAAAAGAAAAATATATTTTTCACACTTTTTTGGTTGGTCTTAAGAGCCGTGAAAACATCACACAGCAATACTCCATATTTCAAGAAGAAAAAAAACATAAACCAGAGGGTGTTCTACCGCATTCTTGCATCTGATACAAGTACAGACTCTACAAGAGGATCTTGCGAACTTTTTACTGCCTATTACTGTTCACTCCTTCGGTAAGTAATAGGCAAGTAAGTTGACGACTGATGTAGAGAAAGCACAGGGAAATCTAACAGGTTTGTTGTTCACCACTAAATTGGGTACACAGATCACAAATTGGAATGCTTCCGAAAGGTGTAATCCAACATAGATTGTTTTCTTCAACTACCAATTACCACTTGCTCCTAGGAGGAACATAATCAATCAATAACATACAATAAAACCCCAATTTAAGCTTGTTTAAGCAAAAATTAAAATCAAGAAGAAAAGAAAAACATTGAAACATATAACAAACACATCAAATTTCATACCAAAGTATCAAAAATATATTGTGACAGCTACTATTAACTCAAAATTCTCTAGACCATCAAAATGAAAAAACAGAATCTTGTTGTCTACAAGAAAAGCTAACAAGTGACCAGGTTGTTCACATAGCATGAAAACAAAACCTAGCCCTTACAATTAACCAGTGATATTCTGTGACTTGTTGAGAATGACTCCCTCATATTTGACCTGGAACCACTTCATGGCATCATCCTTGGTAACCCTATGTTGAATACCAACTCTTGACTTGCACCTACGACGACGTCCAACACGGTATCCTGGGCGTTCTAAAACAACGTAGAAGTCCATTCCATAAATACCGGTTGAAGGATCATACCTGAATCCACAAGATAATGATTATCAGGATAGCAATTCAAATGCTAGAAATTAAGCAAATCAAAAACTTCTCTCGTCCATATCTAGAAGATCTGGAGACTGAGTAAATAGCCTATTACACCTACATAACAAATTAAAGGACACTAGTTTCTTCCCTGTTTCATATCAGGTGTATGTAAACATGACACACATACATTAACAAAGAAAACATAACAGACCTAACGAATACAGCACAAAGAAAGCAGAACAAACCTAACACATCAACACGATAATTGACACGCACAAATCATGGATACATATAAAACAAAAAGATATGGCAGAACATATAACTAAGAAACAAGCTACCACAGCAGCTAAGCAAATTCATGCACCGCTGCAACAACTTAGTGAAGTAACATAAGGAAAATTCTTCGGTGAAAGCTATATGCTGTAGATTTAATTTTTTAACAACTCAACTACAATGGGATATACTATCAAAAAATAATTGGAAAGCAAGGGATGACCCGTTCCCCCATCAGAATCATGTTGAGAACTATTATGACATACCACTAGACCATAAGAAACTTGGCCCCAAAATATCTGTTTGGGATGCTCTAACTTGGCAGGAAAATGACTCCTACAAATAACATGTATCTGAAGCGAGGTCTAAGAGAGTCACGCTGCCCAGATGACTAACCCTAACAGAACTAATTAGTTACTCATTTCTTTAACAATTAGTGATTCTTCATTGACTTCACAAGATATACAGTTGACCCATTCAAAGAAGTAAAACACTGATCAGAGTAACTTTAAGCAATAGCCTAAGCAGCTAAGATGCATCCGTTTTTAGCCCAACTAGATAGAAATTTAAAACTTGCAAATTCAACCTCTTCCCAGAAAGCCAAACCAAAAAAATCCTGAAATATTATATACTCAAAACCTTGCAACATTTGCATGAAACAACAAATAACTAATACCATATTCAGCTCAATCAAAATACCATGCCGTTGAAACACCCAGATCATTCACAATTACCTTCCTAGAAACTAACAGCAGTTACTATGTCTAAACATGAACTAAAATTTCGAAGTAAATAGAGTAGCTTTGAAACACACAAAAAAAAATACTTACTTAATTCCGAGATCAATATGTTCCTGAATACCGAATCCAAAACATCCAGTATCACTGAAGTTTCTCCTCAAGAGCTCGTATTCCTTAACCTTCAATCCACTTTCAAGAAGCTGCATAGCTTTCTCACCTCTCACGGTAACGTAACAAGCAATCTTTTCATTACGCCTGATTCCAAAAGATCTAACAGTGTACCTAGCTGTTAACCCAAAACACTCATTAGAAATCACACAAAAAAAAAGACAAACAAAAAACTAAACCCTAAAATTTACTAGTGTGAAAAATCTTACCCTTGGAGAAGACTGGGGCTTGACCACTCAATTGTTCCAAGACCTTAAATCAGAACAACAGTTAGATATACAAAGTAATGAGAGATCTAAGAGATTTTATAGATGTAAGTAGGTTGTCGATAGTACCTTAGCGGCTCTGGTGAGACGATCTCCAGATTCACCAACAGAAATGTTAAGAACAAGTTTTTGGACTTTGATGTCCCTCATTGGGTTCGTAAGTTTCTTTTCTGCTGCCTGATTTCATTTTACCACATACAATAAAAAAGAATAAGAGAAACGCATCTAAAATAAGAAGGAACATAAAGAAGATACACAGAGAAAGAGGGAGAGGGAGCTCACCATGGCTGCTTGCAATAGAATTAGTACAGTTCGGCCTTTGGAGGAGATGGATGAAGGAATAAGTAGAGAGAAATTTATAAGAGAGGTAGAAACCCTAGAAAAATCTTGAGGTTATAACCTAATATTCTGCGGGTACCGGATCCTAGCGGGCTGGTTCTATGACGTTGTGTGAGTATAAGGGTTTACAAAGCCACTTAGCCCAGTCTTGTGAGCCCACTTAGAAAGAGGTTGTTTTCCATGTTTTAAGTTCTATGCACCGGGCACATTTATAATATTTTTTCTCTTTTTATTATATTTAAAATATATATAAAAAAATGTATACATATATTTATACTAATATAATATGTTTTTTCCTCTTTTTTTTTAACTTTTGTGGGTAAGATGGATGACCGTTAACGTTTTAGTATTTATGTGTTTGAACAATATGAGTGGACGGGTATTGTTCACTTTTAATTAAATAGGGAGTTTTGGTCGTCGTTTAACGTGTGGACGTGATTGAGTTAGTCCTTTAAAGGAGTAGATTGTGTATTAAGAGACTAGAAGGGAATTACATGTGAGTACACAGGTTCACCGTACCCATTAATCGGCAAAAACACCGTGTGTGTGTGTTTTTTCTTTTTTTCTTGATGTTTTTTTTTATGACACAACAAAAATATCTACACTTTTTTTTCGAAGGTTTAAACTTTAGTTGGTTGGTATCATATATGGTTTTAGTCGGCTTGATACAAAATAGACTGCGTATAGCAAGGAAAGCAGGTTAAGACTTTTTGTTAATTATACCCCATGAGTTACTGCTTTATTTATTTTGAAGCGAAAGATTCGTTAGTAGGTTCGTTTCTGAGCCACATTCTTCTGGAGTCAAAAATATAGAAATAAAGATCTAAGAGGAAGTAAAGAAAAGTGGATCAATTGGTCTTTGAAATATCGATTCAATCGAGAAAAAGTCACCAAAAAGTAGTGACAAGGACTGTCACATAGGACCAAGTAAAACAAAATAACAAAATCAGTTAGGAAGTTAAGCACACAATTCCAATTATAAATGAGAGTTGATAAATAGAAACCTTCAAATAATGTTACCTGTCCAATTATACAGTGTAAACTTAACAATAAACGATATTTCTTTTTCAGTTTTGTTATCCAGTTGCAATAGGAGGCAATTTATTGTTTTTTTATTTCTATATTTATTTTTTGATATTTAGTAGTTTTTCATATCATTACTTGGTTTCTCATCTTGATTTTACATTGGAGGAGTCACTTTCCATTGAGAACAATATAAAGTTTAAGTGTGGGGGAGTATTTAGCGTATAGAGTTTTTAGTCTTTACTTAGAGTTTCAATTTTATAGGTAAATTTTTAAATTTTTGTACATATTTGCATGAACCTCCAATTTTAGAGTCACTTAGTACACTTCTAGCTAAGTTTACATACGGAGTTCTTACTGAAAGAACTGAACTGAAGTACTAGAGAACGATATTCGGGTTTCTTAGTTGTTGAGAGTCATTATTAGACTTAACCATGCCGGTGGAAAACTAGGTGTAGAAAGAAAATAGTAGTAGAGCAGCTGATCAATCACTAGTGGAGACTACCCGTATATGAGTGAGGCACCAAGCCTTCAACATATATTGTCCATTTAGTGTGCTTCATATGCGCAAACTCCGAGTAGAATGATAAGCTACTCAACCTCGCAGCCCTTCAACACATTTTTGATCTCTTGGGTGCTAATTCCATCAGTTATGAGGGTGACATCAAAATTGTGAATAAACTTTACCTTGTTGTTTGATTTGCAGTTGACACCATTCTTTCTCTCTCTCGAGAACAATAGGTCTATAGAAACATCATCAGCAACAAGTAAAGCATCACAAATTTGAAGAAAGTCGAAGATGTTCAAGGTTTACAAGCAACAATACAAGGAGCAGAATTTTATATCCAAGTTGAAGACTAAGTACAAGAGCGAAGAAAAGTAAATGAAGTTAATTTTTATGAAGTTTATGATACCGAGACAATACAAGTTGTGAAGAATCAAGTGAAACAAAGAATAAAAAACAAAAAAAATCATATAAAATAATAAGAAAAAAAATGTTATTGCTTTAGCGTATATTCCTTTCTTGTATTCAATGAGGTTGTGGGGAAGAAGAAAATTATATAGAAGTTTCAAGCAACAAAAAATTGAGGAAAATAGTTACTATTTGTCAAAGTTCTACGAAGTTCAAGAGTTAATCATCGACAATTGAAGCCAAAGACGAAGTGTTTCTATTGGACACTGGAGAGTGGTGTTGATTGTCGATTGTATAAGGAGGTGAGTGAGCATTCCCATCCTCGCATATGATGTTATTTCCTTTCTTAGAGATCATCTAGCGAGGAAAAAAAAAGGTTTTAGTGGCACCATTCAATGTGTGTGAGTGATTTATCTTCACTCTTGCTTGTACACATGTGCTATCCATTTCTATCGTCTTACGATTGTCAATATCATAAAATCCTATTGGTGAGGCAGAAATCAGGGCGAAACGCTTATTCGATTGCTCTCGAGGCTGGATTTCTTCATTATAACATTGGTTACTCAATATTGATTGACACATTTGAACTCTCACTACTCACTTGAGCCTATCATATAATTGACATGCGGTTTAAATAAATACATATTTATTTTAAGTCTGCCTGCGCTTTACGAGACTCACAAACTTACTCACAAACTTAGTCTCCATCTTTGGCTAAGAAGCTTGGATTGCATTCGGGTAGGAGTTCTTTCTTTTCTCTTTAAATTTTACAATTCATAGCTACTAGAATTCGATGTCTACTTTAATTTAATGTTTCGTTCTTGCAAAACGCCATTTTTCTTAACTAAAACAATCCATGCAACTCTGTAAATGAACTATTTGAGGTATTGTTAACCATGAATTTAACAAATTAATAACCATGTTTTTCCTTTCACATCGGCCTTGTCTGTTATGATGATTTTTGCACAACTAGAAAATGATTTGAAACCTTTTACTTCTTGTGTTTAATCCTTACATGGGAACTGTGGATAATCCCAAAATAGTGTTTTTGTTTTAATAAGATTCAAGGTCTGTACAAGCATCCAAGTTTTGATTTCCACCATTGATGTTAAGTCTATAGTTGAATTTTCTACCTTGCTTATTACATGTTTGTGAAAATGGCCCAAGAAGCAACATTTTGAGATATCCAATGGAATTTTTGGAACTTTTTATGAACTGATCTTGCTCTTCTATTTAAATTCTTTGCATTTCCATTAAATGGGCATTTGAAAACTCCCCTGATAAATATGGCAATTGATGATTGATGATT
>JAJJMC010014646.1:54502-115744 GCA_023531435.1 Papaver californicum | reverse complement strand
CATTTGAAAACTCCCCTGATAAATATGGCAATTGATGATTGATGATTGATGATTTAGATTTTAAGCGAATTCATGGATTTTGCATTTTAGTACTCTCTCCACCTTGCAACTCGATTATTCTTACTTAATTATTTGTTTTACTGTGTCAACTTGAAAGCTTTTCAAAACTAAGTTTACACCCTCGGCCAAAAATGTACTGCCTTATTTATAACAACATTGCTTACGTTTTTGTTAAGTCTTAACACTCACTTATTTTGTCTTATATCACTGGCTTGATTTTTTATAATCCATGTTCCTCCACTTAGTTTAATAAATGAACTACCTTATAACTTAAGCCTATTGCCTTACTGTTTTGTTCTCTTTAGCATGCTCCTTACTTTAATTAGCATGATAGGTGTTTTACTCCTTGTTTCTCCACTGTTTTAGCTTTGTTCCCTCTCAGCATTGCGTTGAACTTATGAATGGAATTTTTTCCTATGTACGTGAAAAGAAATTTATTACTTTGAAATGTTGTCATTTTTTTTTTTTATAAAATGAGATCTTTATTTATATTATGTATTTCACGTTTTCGGCAACATCATCACTCTCGCTTTGGCTAGTGATTTGACTCTCTTTTTATAAGATGAATACGTTTAATCTTTGTTATATAGATTTGTAGGTGGTGAGTTTTTAACAAGGGTTAGAATTATAAAATTATCCTTGCCTAGTAGCAGGAGTATAAAAGGATATGCGTATATGGCTAGCTCTATAATAAAACACAAAATACTGTATCTGTACTTATATATTCCACAAGCGAACTAAGAATACAAATTCTCTACGAATAACTATAAATATTATAAACTGGCCTCGCAGCTTCCTTAATATTCACAATATTTATGCCATATCGAACAAGTTTCAAGTCGCATAAATTCCACAGTCTGAATTTCTTGAACTTGCATCGAGTGGCATCGATGTTCTAGTAATGTATATCAAATTCGGGAATAGCTAATGCTTAATCCCCAAAATACAATCCACCTGAACGCCTTGTTTGCAAAGAACACATCACGAATTTCTCTCTTGAGCTTAAAATATGTCACTTTAGCACTTTTCTCAAAGACAAGCCACGAATTATATGCCATCTTTCTTGGACGCGCCACAAATAAGGAGTAATGCCTTTAAAGACGTATTGTGCCTCTGAGCTAGGCTAACCCTAGCCACTTGTTGCATTAGCGCCAGGATGACACTAGTATCCTTCTTAGCACCACATTGGCGCTAGCTCATTTCCCCAGTGCTAAAAGTGCTAACTTTTTTGGTTGATAACGACCTACCCTAGCGCTAAAGGCGCTAGCTTCTTCCGCTAACGAACCTCCCATCCTAAGCATATTGGACACTGGCCTCTTGGCCACAAGCGTCTTGGTACAAACTTTTGATAAGTGCATAATTCGTATGATTTTAGTGTCAAATCCATACTAATATTTGCTATAATTCTTGCTTATTACTTATTATTATATTTGTTTTCTATCGTATGTCTTATGTTAGGTGAATCATCATAAATCAAAGGAAATGACTACAAAAGTGCTACAATTGGAGCTAGAGAAGTGACCAAGTTTAACTCGTTCAAATCCATAAATTATTCACTCTATCTTGAAGCAATTTTAAAGATGAATACAACGCAAAAAGAATGAGGTCATTCCGACTCCGGACGAAGAAGTTATGGGAATAACAAACTTGGAAGATTTGAGTCTATAGGAGAAGGTTCGGCTGAGAGCTTGCTAGCCGAACTTAGAGCTGATAAATCAAGTTTTTGGAAGAATTTAAAGGGAAAGTTTCGGTTATAAGATGATTTAATGGTCATAGTACAAAGAAAGGTTCGGTTAGGAGAAGTCCTAATGAAGCCAACCGAACTTTAGAAGCTAATTTCGGCGAGGAACGAAGTCTACAGAGATGTTCGGCTAGGAATTGAAAGTCTCCAGGACAAAGTTCGGTTGGGAACTCTCCCACCACGAACTAGCCGAATTTTGTACTTAATCTTGACAATTTTTACTTTCTAGGTTTGGTTGGGAAGGTCACCAGAAGAGTCAGTCGAACTCTGGACTTAACTGAACGTGTTTTGGCTTCTAAAACAAGGAAAACCTGGTCCCGGAAGGATTCTAAGCCCTAGATATCATGAGCACTATATAAGAAGACTCCCAAGACATTAAAAATGAATTTTTTTAACACCTTTTACATCACTTTGCAAGTTTTGGAGGAGATCAACAACACAAGAGGAGAAAGCTAGGGTTTCAGAGCGGTTCCATTATCGTAATGATTTCTTATCTACTTTCTTATATGTATTACATGGATTCTTCTACATCCATGAGTAGATAAAAACCTAATTGACTGAGGATGAATTCTATTTTCTAAACATGATTTGATATAATATATGATTCTATTTTGAGTTCTTCATATGATTATCGTTTGTTTATACTATAAAGAATGTTGATGATTGATTGATAGATTTTTTAGGTGGCCAACTGAATTGATTTGTTGATTTAATCTATTGCTAGTATTGAGTTGTGAGATAAGTAATAGTCCATTGACTCGTACACAAGTATAGAATACGAGACCTTGCAGAGGGATTCTTTGGAACAATTGTGTGTATGAACAACACTAGTAAGTGGACCTCGATCTAAGATTCTAACTGCTAGGATTAACCTATAGTTTCACCAAATATAAAGCATTCGACCAAGTACACCCTGAGTGATCTACTACTAGGTGGTTAGGTTGAATAGAATCTGGTAACTGAGAACTTTTGTATCCAGTGATATAAGGATTTTAGGGGATAACACTAATCTATCTGTTATTCTATGGTTGATGAATCTGCGATTGATAATGAGTAGATGATTATACTATTGTTTAGTAACGAAGAAGGATTCCTCGATCATATCTCTCTCCATTGCTTACAACTTTATTTTTAATTGCTTTCTTATTTACCTTGCTAAAATCCTAAAAAAAAAACCTTTTGTGATATTAAACAACTTAAACACCTTGCTCCTCGTGGGAATGAACTTGACTTCTATTATATTATTCTTTAATTGAATGGAAATAAGATCACTAATTTGATTCAACCTACCACATGCATCAACATCCTTGGCCACATCGTCCTTGGGAAAGCTTCCTTGGCGTGAACGTATTTGGCCTAGCAAGCTTCCTTGGCGCAAGCATCTCGGCCACAAGCGTCCTTGGTTAGCAAGCCCTTGGCGCAAGCATCTCAGCCACAAGCACCCTTGGCCACAAGCATCTTGGCATAAGTGTCCCTGGCCACAACGTCCTTGGGAAAGCTTCCTTGGCGCGAGCGTATTTGACCTAGCAAGCTTCCTTGGCGCAAGCGTCCTTGGCCAGAACACCCTTGGCGTGAACATTCCTAGCCCTAGCATATTGATGCTAGATGCCTTGGCTTAGCAGCACTAGCTCTCTTGGGCTTAGAAGCGTCCTATCCGTAGCGCTAAAAGTCCTAGCCTCTTTAGTAGTGTTTTAGCCTTTGCGGCTAAAAAGATAGCTTCTTTGCTAGAATTTAGCACATTATCCTTGCTTTCGAAACTCTAGCGCATTAGCTTTTACGACTAAGACCTACTCAATCTTCTCCACCTTTGTGATCTAAGCAGGACATGAACGACCATTTCTTGGTTTAGGCTCGTCATGTTCGAGCTTGATCCTTCAAACCTACTTGAAAGTACTATCTTACAGTATATTTGTTATCACCCTAAAAAAAGATTGTACTTCCATTTTGGTAAGTTTTGGCATCGCTGCCGATGACTAGGTGAATTTATTGTTGTTTAGAAATGTTAGTTTACTTGAGAATTCACTGTGATTGTTGTCACTAAGAACTACCGAGATCTACTTTAGAAATGTCAGGCCTTAATTGGCATCTCACCACCTCGGTGACTACCCGGAAGATCGTTAAGAACGATGGTTGGTATCCGACTACCATGACGGTGGCTATGGTCATATCAATAGTATAGTAACTTTAATTGCAGATCTTATTCTTTGTTTTAAATTGTATTCGTGTAAGGTTTCCCTTCTCTACTTAGTCATTGTTGTTGCTCATTTCTTCCGCATTTATTTTTTTTATATAGACTTTACGTAATTGTTGTTGTTACCCCTACTGGACGTTCACTCACCCCTTTATTTTGTTTTTTCCCCACAAAGTACGAGAGGAGCTTGCAGCAGTAAGCCGGGAAGAGCTTACGTCAGGCTTTTAGCACTTCGAAAGCTAATCTTTTAGTATGGTTTTGATGTGTATATCACTGGCTTATCTTGGGTAGTTGTGTATCGGTATGGACATACATCCTGCCACATTTTAGTGTGTATATACATATGCTATGGGTAAAAGTTATGATTCTGGGTGTTTTAATTGTTTGCATCTGGAACTTGCTTTTGTTTTCAAATATATATATATATTACTCTCGGTCTTGTTTAGTATAATACTTGTCTTTAAATTTTTACGGTATAAATGTAATACCAAGTTTCAAGTGTTAGCTACAAGACTAGTATGAATGTCAATTAATCTTGTTTTAAGTACCGTGTGCTCAATCTTAGTTTGTGAACCATTATTTATGTGTACTTAATGTGTTATCTAGCTTGTATATTTTACCTCATATTTTGGGTTCATATCTGAGTTAAATTAAGTCGTGGATTTTTATTTGAATTTTTTTTAAACTATTGAAATTAGTTAAGTTAGTACCGTTGTATTCATGGATTTCTCTTTATGTATCTCTTTTATTGTATGGTTCTAAAATTTGAATGACGTAGCGGGGATTTTACCTTGCTAATTGGATTGAATTTCAATTCGCTAGAAAGGAAAATTTCCGGTCCATCACATATTTATATAAAGCAACGATTAAAATGGTTCTCTTCCTTTGTCGGGTACTAAATCTCCACTCATATGTCGAAGTTTCCCCTGTATTGGAAAATAATTTGGACCGTTGTCTTTTAGAGATCTTTTATCCAAACAATCTTGACAGCGTATCATCACATTCATATAAATCCCTCAAAGTATAGGGAGGTTCAAGCAACTGAGGGATTTTTACTTTTCCTTGTGTTTTAGGGTGAAAAAACATGTGCTGCAAAAGAGTACTTTCAAGTAGGTTAGAGAGATCAAGCTCGAACATGACGAGCCTAAACGAAGAAATGGTCGTTCACGTCCTGCTTCGATTACAAAGGTGGAGAAGATTGGGTAGGTCTTACGGAAGGGAAGCAAAAAAGGTTGAGAAATCTCTGTGTTATGAGTAATTGCAGTATGTAGTTTAGAATGATTATCTCTTGGATGAATCACTAATTATGTATATCTTCCTTGTCTCTTAGTTCTTTCTGTCTTTTTTATAGTTTTGAGAAGAAACACTAATTTCTCGTAAGTAGTAGAAGTTACAGAAAAAGTGGAGGAGTAACGATTGTGGAGATTGTAGTGGAGTCATGTCCGAAAAGTAAGGAGAACTTGTATGACCACTACTCCTCGTACTCCCAACTGTCTTGTAACTATCCTACTACTTGTTACCTTCTTGTTCGTGGATGTGTTTCCACAATGCACGATTGCTGTAGACCGCCAGACCAATACCGCAATGAGAATCCCCCCATGTGTTGTATTTGATATCTCGTAGAATGATAGTGGAGTCGTGAACCACTATGGTTTTTATTAGGTCAAGTCAAGTCAAATGACTTGCTTAGTTAGTGAGGCAAGTCGCGTAACTTACTGGATTGATAATTAGACTGATCAATATCGAGTTTGATAAGTTTAGTGATTATGTATTATCTTAGGAGTAACATGGTTGTTTTAATAACTGAAGACAACTTAGAAGTAGCAAGGCATAATTCTATAAGTGTTTAAAACCAATATTGCGAGGAGCTTCCTTAGCAAACAAGCTTATTAGATAACCATATAAGGGTATCATTGGTATTAGGCCAGTACTGAAAAGAATGGGGTATTTCTAAGGGAAGCAACTATCAAGGCTAGCACTAGCTCCGTAGCACAAATATGTTAATGTGCTAGCTCCTTCACACAAAAGCTAATATACTAGCTTCTTAGGCACAAAAGCTAATGTGCTATCGTTTTGGGAGCAAGGCCAATGTGTTGGCTTCTAGCAAAGAAGCTATATTTTTAACCGCAAAAGGCTAAGACGCTACTAGCCGAGGAGGCTAGTGCTTTCATCACAAAGGCTAGGACGCTGCTAAGCTAAGGAAGTTAGCGCCTTTAGCATAAATTCTAGGATGTTGCTAACGCCATGGTAGCTAGCATTCTAGCACTGCTGGTCAAAGAAGCTATCGTAATGATAGGTGCATAAAATACACTATTTGATTATCAATTTTCTATGCTTGTTTTAGCTATTTTCTCTTGTATTTAGTGCACATTACGTTCGTTTTGAGTTTTATAGGTATTTTGGAGTCACATGAAGTAAAAGAAGAGAAATAGAGGCTTATGGCATCATTTGGCAACAATGTATATGGATGGACTCAAAGCTAGTAAGGCTAGAAGCTTGTAAAAGTGTCAAGATGAGAATTACTAGGGGGAGGCCTGTTTTTTTATAAAGAGGTGCTAAAGGGAGTCAAACCACTTGATTTGAATTGTATTCACTAAAGGCATGCGAGCCACTACTAAGGGACACCTTCCAACTCTTTTATAACCTAACAGCTAAACTCAGGTCGGGTTATAGCAACAACGACCAAGCTTTCTCGATGCCACAAGGTCCAGCTTAGCCAAGATTAGAGAAAGTAGAAGAGATAGTTGTTGTTGAAGAAGGAATGATATTAAGTATGGGTTCCGCTGGTGAAGAGGAATGGATCTATTGAACTTGTTTTACTCAGCAGAGACCGAAAAAGGAAGCAAGAACTTGGAAGGAAAGACGACATTGAGTGAATCTGTGGTGGTGGTGGTTATGGTTGTAGTTCGAGAGAATGGGTTTATGAATTTGAGTTAGATGATGGGTTAAGTGAAGCCGTGAAGAAGAAGAGTTGATGGATTGTTGTGAGTTAGGCGAGAATTGTAGTTACAGCTGTCAGTTCTTGAGTGAGCATAGAAACAAAGCAACAAGAATAAAAGGTAAAAAATGATGGGTTTACCTGGATTTGAGTTTGGAGTTGTTGAAGTGGTGGATTTCAGAAGTAGAAGGCGTTGTTGGTGATTAATTGAATCTGGATTTGAATATAAAATACAGTGAAAAAGAACTTGCCTAAAAACAAGAAAACATGGCAGAGATTTGGTTTGTGGTTCTGTGACTCTGTTGCTAAGAGTAAGAAGTAGACAGTTAGAGAAGGTGAAGCTCGTTGTTGGATGTAGGAATATGGAAACCGATGGAAGAAGATTTATGAAAAATAAATATATTATTTTATTATTATTATTTGTATTTTATTAATGTTGTTTTTAGTAGAAAAATAATTAATTTTTGGATTTATTATTTAGGGTAATTTTAGAAGAGTCTAGAAGCTTATTTTAAGAGTTTTAATAAGTTAGAAAAGTTTCATAAAGGTAGTAGATACCTTGGGAAAAAAGTTTTTAGGTTTTTGATAAGTTTAGGGTTTGTTTAGTAGGAGTTATCTATATAAGGAGCTCCAAAAACGAAAATTAGGGGAGTTTTTGATTAAATTAAAATTAGTTTACTTTCAATAAACTTGTTGAGTTTATTGATTTTGATTTTTATTCATAGTTGGGTTTACCCCGATGTCTAAATACTAATCTCATATCTATAGTCGTTGTTCGTAGTGAATTAATGAGGTCTAAATAAACCAGTAGATTTTAGGATATCTCTTTGACGATCAACTAATTTCTATCAAATTCTACCCACTTATCGGATACTTTTCAATTACTGTATTCCGCTGCGATTTTATTAGTTTAACGCTTCCGATCTCCATCAGTTGGTTACTAGAGCAAAGTCGATTCTAGGGTTAAGAAGATGTTACTAAGAAGAGTATTCAGGGTTAATAAGTTGTCACCAAGACGAGATGTTATAAGATGTGAAGATCTAATCAAATTAAAGACGGAGATTTCGAAAGAGGTACAACATTATTTGAACAAGTCATCAAAATTTATATCTAAACCATGCTCGTTTATAGAAGAAAACAACAGTGAAGATGACGACGTTGAAGATGTGTTTTTCCGCCATGAGAATGTTGTAAAAAATTAAATTATTATTGATTGGCATAGAACTTCGATCTTTGATAAATATCCCGATAAGGAGGAGGATATGAAATTTATTTCTCAAAAAGGCGAAGAACATCTTGTTTCTGACAAAGAAAAACAGTCCCAAGAAGTTTCACATGATTTGATAGAGTTTCATGGTAAGTCATTTAATCCTGATAAGCTTATTGATTTAAAAGTTCATGATATTAATAAGTTATCTTTGCCCGAGAGTAAGCTAGAGGTTGATTATTGTGATACACAAATGGTCTCTCATATCTACCCTAAAATGAGAGAATTTGTTGAATCAACTTATGAAGATTCATTTTGGGTTTCCATCATACCTCATGCTTCTATACTGTGCATAGATTATTTTTTTACGACATCAATTCATATATATGAAGATTGTCATCAACGAGTTACACGTGCAGAACATGGTACCGGCAAGATTCAAGGATGAATCTTCTCCAACACTGGTAGAATGATGAAAGAAGATTTATGGAAAATAAATGTATTATTTTATTATCACTATTTGTATTTTATTAATTTTATTTTTAGTAGAAAAATAATTAATTTTCGGATTTATTATTTAGGATAATCTTAGAAGAGTCTAGAAGCTTATTTTAAGAGTTATAATAAGTTAGGAAAGTTGCCTAAAGGTAGTTTATACCTTGGAAAACAAGTTTTTAGGTTTTTGATAAGTTTAGGGTTTGTTTAGTAGGAGTTATCTATATAAAGAGCTCCAAAAATAAAAATTAGGGGAGTTTTTGATTAAATTAAAATTATTTTACTTTCATTAAACTTGTTGAGTTTATTGATTTTGATTTTTATTCATAGTTGGGTTTACCCCGAGGTCGGAATATTAATCTCATACCTATACTCGTTGTTCGTAGTGAATTAATAAGGTCTAGAAAAACCAGTTGATTTTAGGATATTTCTTTGACGATCAACTAATTTCTATCAAATTCTACCCACTTATCGGATACTTTTTAATTACTCTATTCCGCTGCCATTTTATCAGTTTAACGTTTCTAATCTGCATCAGAAACAGATTAAATTTGAATATATGTTGGTGATTGATCGAAGTGAAGGCAGTGAACCTAGGACCCAGTTTATGCCGAGAGTTACTTCCGGTCAAGAATTGAAGTTGGGTTGAGTTTGTGGAGAAAAATGGTGAAGTATTGTTCCTAAAAATTTGAAATGGGTTTGATGTTTGTGTTGAATGAATGTTTTATGTGATGAGAATGAATGGGGGATTTGTTAAATCAATGCAGGGAAGGAGTTTGTGATGTCTGAAATCACCACCAAGTTTATGCCGGAATCTTTGCCAGGGAATGCACTCAAAGGGCTTGATGAAATGTCCAAGTGAATGTCGTGAAGTGAAGATTGAGGATGCCTATCAGTTCCCCAAAACTGACAGGCTTATTTGAATAATTTTGAATCTGTTTTGGGCTTGGTAAGTCTGTGGGCTTCACTTAACAATTCTGATTTTGGGCTATGGGTACATGAACAACTTAGATATGGAAACCTAAGGTTTATTTTTAGATTTACAAAGGGAGAAGGCTATATAAGAGCAACTTCAATAAGAGGGAGAGATATCTAGGTTTTCACCTAGTTCTCTTCTCACCTCTTCTACTTTTTTTTTTAAGTTGGCGCGGGGAAGATTTCTCACATCTAGGGTTTGCAATTTCTTTTCTTCTTCAATTGTGTAAGCTCCAAATATTATGGGTAGTTAATTTTATTGTTGGTTAGGGAATAGTTGGATTTCTCATACATGATTCTTTGAATTAATAAATTAGTTTTGTCTCAATATTATTGATTATGATTCACTAAAAATATCTCATTGATTGATTGATTGTTTGTTTGTTTAGTTAAGTTGCAAATCGATTGAACTCACATTCACATCCATAGCTAATTTAGGGTTATTATACGCAAAAGTGATATTCCTTGAATACAAGTAGCATAGTATGATTATTGCTTGTAGTGATACATCCTAGTAATCACATGTGAATTATGCCATTTGCTAAATTGAATTAGTGCGTTGTCCACGTTCAATTGCATGATTAGCCTAATTTCATGAATCTTAATGCTCCTAGGGAATTAAACTTGATTAGTGCTTTTACACGTTAGGTTGTTCTCTTGGTAGAATTCATATTCACATCTTTTAATGTGTTTGTTGATGACTTGAGGAAATTTGCGGAATATTCTTGTGATCAAGGTATTCTAGGGCTTTTGATAAAACGAGATTAAATATCATTTCTAAGTAGTACACTACACCAAAATCAGGTTTTCGCAACAAAATTTCGCAACGGAGCCACCGTTGCGAATTCGTTACCAGAATGCAAAAAATTCGCAACGGCTTATTGTTGCTTAAAATTCGTAACTGCTTTTTGCTGTTACAATTCACAACGGCTTATCTTTTATTTCTTCTTTCTTCGCTCTTCTTCTAGTTCAAGGACCCAAGCAGGCAAGCATCATTAACAATGGCGTTACTTCCTCTCTGTACTACCACCACCATCATCAGCAATATCAAAAACTCCCAAATCCCATTAACAACTACTAAACCATTGATTAAAATTTCATATCTTCCAGGGTGTTGTAACCTTGGAGTTCTAGATCTAGGTTATTTAATGGGTGTTTTCAGGTTAGGATTTCATACTGAGAATTACTTGCTGGAACTAAGCTTGTTTAAAGTCGGGATAGGAAACGACATTGAAGTTCAAGATAGGAAGATACGATTTCTGAACTTTTACTCTTTGGGTTATTCGAGTATCTTAATTCAGGGATATTTGGTAGAATTTTTAGGGTATATATTAGAATATGATTTTGGTATCTTAATTTGTGTAGGATTTAAAGATCCAGGGTTGTTTCAATATATAAATTGTTAACCCTATATTTTATTGTTTGATTTTGCCTGCATAAATCTTGCACAAATTCAATGATAAGTATGAAATTGAAATTGGGATGCTAGGTTTTGTAATTGGAATTCGATCAAAAGATTAAACTTGGTGTTTTTTATAGATAGAAAGCAAAAAAAAAAAAAGGTTTCTGCTTTATCTTGCGTTTTGTTTTGCAAGTATAAAACTTGTTCCGGCCTTTTCAGTTTCTTTTGTGCTTGCGTAAATGGTTGATATCCCTGTATCTTAGTGACGTTGTTAGATTCTGCTGTGTTCCTGGGTGTCGTTGTAAACCATGCATCTTTAATCATGTTCATGAAACTACGTTTCGGTATCTCTCTGTTAAAAGCTATTGAGCCTTGATTGTTATATAAGGATTATGCTTATTCATTTTGGAATTATGGATGGAAGGACCTGGACATAGTAAAGATATCATTTTAAAGCTAGCTGGAGCTCACAGATTCACTTAAAGCTAGCTGGAGCTTACAGATTCACTTGTATAGGGACTTAATTATCACTTGCAAACAGAGCTTACAAGGTCTGAAATTTTTCCACTTCATTTTTTAAATGACCATGCTACTGCTATCATTAACTTATCTTTTTCTCCATGATTTCCTAGGATTTCTGTAAAACGTCATTATATTTGTTAAAGAACACTTAATGAGCTTTTGATTATAGGGAGGACATGGCACATCCGGTATGTTTGTTTCTTTTACCTCATCCTATGTAAGTAGGGAAACAATTTTCACGTATTATATCTTCTCAACTGCACCAGATTTTCACATATTATATTTCCTGACACGATTCTTATTCCGATTGCTCTATGCTCAGTACTGGCCTACTGTACAGGTTTTGTTCTCTACCATCTAAACCTATATGGGAAATCTATGCTCTGTACATCTTGGTTGTTTTGCTTTCACATTTCCCTGAAATTTTTGTTTATTATCGGATTGTTTAAACACTTCCCTCATACTGCTGTCAAATATACAGGTACTCACAAAATCAAGGACTTTGGAGCAGGCTTTGTGCTTTGGAATTTAGACCCGAGAGCACTTTGTTGTACTTTAGAATTTAGACTTGAGCATACTTTGTTGTGTATATGGATTCCCTTTGTATAAAGATATTCTCTAATTGATTCCGAGAATGCAAATTATTATTTTCAGATTTATTATGTTTCCATATCATCAACAATTTTCAGATTTATTTGATTTTCCGATCAGGGAATCTTACTTAGAAAATGGAACGAAGCCACAATTCTTGTGCTGATAAAAAAATTTGCAACGGCATACAAAGTAAAAAAATTCGTAACGGCTCACAGCTGTTACGACTCAGCCGTTGCAACTGAAATTCGCAACGGCAGCGGCTGATTGCCGTTGCAAACCCGTTTACAGAACCGTTACGAAATCCTAAATTTGGTGTAGTGTTAGTACGAGAACATGTTTGTGAATAAAAACGAAACGTTAACCAATTTTTTAAATTTATTGATTCTTTTCTATCATTTGTTAGCTTTGTTAATTAGTTTAATTTACTTTCATTAAATTTGAAAAATTCCCTCTTGTTTTATATAAGTAATCGGATACATATAACAACCAAGACCTCCTCGTGGGAACGATCCTTTCTTACCCTTGTTTCATAATAAATCATAAGTAGTGAGAAAGTAATAAATAATTTTGACGTGCTGCGACACACATCATGTAGCTAGTCAAGGAAGCTAGCGCTAATGCGCTGCTTAGTCAAGGAAGCTAGCGCTGATGCGCTGCTTAGTCAAGGAAGCTAGCGCTGATGCGCTGCTTAGTCAAAGAAGCTAGTGTCATGCGTTGTTGGCCAAGGAAGCTAGCGCCAATGCGCTGCTTAATCAAAGAAGCTAGCTTCAATGCTCCAATGGTCAAGGAATTTAGCGCCAAGGTCAAGGAAGCTAGTGTAACTAGTCAAGGAAGATAGCGTAGATAGTCAAGGAAGCTAGCGCATATACGCTGCTTAGTCAAAGAAGCTAGCATCTATGCGTTGTTGGTTAAGGAAGCTAGCGCTTCTGCGCTGATGGTCAAGGAAGCTAGCATTGATGGTGCAAAGGCTAATGCGTCTTTGGGGACGCTTCCTTAGTGGGGCTTGTGACTTGCTAGGACCAAGTGGCTCGCTAGGGGCTAATAAATCCCTAGGAGCAAGTGCTTCGCTAGGAGATAGTGACTCGCTAGGAGATAGTGTCTTGCCAGGAGTAAGTGACTCGCTAGGAGCTTGTCCCTCGCTAGGGGAACGATGTTACAGTGCATCTAGCGTTGGCCTTGTCCTGGTCCGAAGAATATGACGCGCCACCTAGGATGCTTCCTTATTGAGGCTGGTGCTAGCGCGGAGAAGTCAGGGCTAGCCCAGCGCGTAGACACAACACGTCTTCGGAGGCATTGTTCTTTGATTGTGGCGTGTCCAAGAGGAAAGACGCATAGTTTATGATACGTCATTGAATAAAATGCTAAAGTGGCATATTATAGGGCCAGTACGACAAATTGTTATGTATTCTTTGCGAGCCGAATATTAAGCTAGAATGCGCTCTTGGGGATTATGAATTAGCTATTTTCAGAATATGCCTGTAGCAGTAAATTGATGTTGTTTAAATAAGAATTTGAGTATCGACATTGCTTTAGGAATAACACTAGAGAAGACATTGGATACATAACAAGCTCTAGGAATAACACTAGAGAAGACATTAAGCCGTAGTAATAGGACTAGAGAAGACTCAAGTTGCTTTATACTAGTGGCAATCCATCTTGGAGCTTGAGACTTATTATGTAGAGATTATAGGCTACAAGTTCAGTATAGAATTCTTGTAGTTATTTGTATAGAATGTATTCTTAATTCTCTTGTGGAATAAGTAGAAGTACAGTGTTTCACGTTTTGATGTTGTTTTAGAAATGTGAACACAAATATGAATGGGTACTCTAGGTTCCTGCAACTAGGCAGAAGGGCAATTTTACAATTCTAACCCTCGTCTAAAACTCACCATTTATACCTTGACGACAACATTTTCCAGATATTGGTTTTTCTTGAGTGACTAGGCCAATCTCTCGTCAATATAATGCATTGCCCCAAATAAAGTTCATTCTAAGATAATGATGAACAAATAAGTCAAAGTTCTGATTTACAATGCTTTGTGTAACCACGTCGTCCTCTTCATCTGACGGACCACAAAATTCATTCGAACCATCCATATATAAATTTTTTAACAACAATTGTTCTGTACATAAAATGAGATGCATATAATTGATGTCAGATATAAGTAGACACATATCTAAGAGTACAAAACCAAGTTACAAGTCAATAGAAAAGTTATGTTTGTATATATATTGAAACCAAAGCGCTATCAATTGAGCCCACAGGCTCCATACTAATGTCAGCAATAAAATTATTGGGTGAGATGTTTGAACTCCCCGGTGCATTAACTTGCAGTCGACTGATAATTCTTTGGACCATGGGTCTGGGAACACGAGAAATTCCACATATATAATCACTCGATCGGATTCTTGCCAAGTTTTTTGGAACAACACCTTTAAACAAATTATTTGAGTAACATGTACATACCCCTTTGTGTCAGAAACTCTGTAAATGTAGATAAATTGTGTCAAGAGCATAGAGGCCAATAATTCAGTGGAAACCACGATAGTAATAATATTTAGTTTTGAAACTGTATATTAATGCACGGTGTGTACTTTGTGCGAGGCCACATCTCTTTTCTGCAGAGCTTCCTCTGCACGACGTGTTTGCTGTGAAATTCCTCGATTCTAATCCAACAAAAAAACAGAGTATTTTAAGGTTAATAACAACAATTTGGTGCAAACACTACGGTACAAAGATACATAACTAAGACTTTTCATACATATGATGGAGATACACTTGCCCAACAATTGTACTTTTCACCCTGTACTGCTCCTCCATACTAAATTGATCTACTCGACCAATACACTTGCATCGCAGCAGATTAGTTACCCTAATCACTCGTTACTTCAAATGGGATATTAAATAATTATACTATAAGATGGAGGAGTAATCTACCCATGTCTTAAAAAACTAAGTAGATATTTGTATATTAAGTTGGCTCAAATGGTTCTCGGATTGATGTTGTTCTCGATCTTTCCTTGCTTCCTTATCATGACATGATTTCTGGACAGATGATCATTATCCTATGCAAATAACGTTGTCATCTAACTATATTGCACATGGACATAAACTTACATAAATAACTCCACATCTATATTATGAAAAAACAAAATTTGATATTAAATCGGGGTGATAGAACACGTGAATACGAATGTTCCTTTACCGCAAAACCTATATTTGACTATTGTTCATGGTACCCATCACTCCCAGCATATTGTTGTTAGTATGCTCTCTCACGACATTTCCGATTCCCAATCATTCTCTGGTGGCATTTATAATAAAAAAAATTTGGAGTAAAACAACACAGGTACTCAAGAGACAAAAAAGAATAGAAAAACACACGTACATGGATGATTTAAGTACATCAAACTTGGTAGAAAGGTAGGATAGAGTCCTTTCCTTTCATGTGTCGTGGTCTCGAGTCCACGGGTAGATGGTATGTTGATCCATATATAAGTACACACGTATATTTTTAGTTTGCACATCTAACTATTATTTGTAACGACGTGTTTCTTCGGTTAATTAGGATATTAACCAAGACTATACCAATTTACATGCGTAAAATAATTCAACTACATCCTTACGCGTCACGGGCAGGCAACTACATTCCTTGGGATTCTCATGCAAGAGTTTTATTTTATACATGTATTATATTATGTATTCGAGATAAGTCATGCTAATTGATTATAAAATATTGTAATTGATAAGCATAAATAATAATACTACCCTCTTTTTTCTTTGAATTTTCTGATTTTATTCCGCAAGCTTTCCGTATCTATTATATAAAGGACTTTGAAAGACAATGGTGTTGTTTGGTGTGATGGTTTGTATTTGATAATACTAAAATACCCTTCCATACTTTTTAATATTTGTTGATGGTTTGTTGTAGATTTTATAAAAATGAGGGGCATATATGTGTCGGTGTTTTTTATTTCTCAGAAACCATCGTTTAATTCTTCCAACGACAGTCATTTAATTTTCCGTCCACCAACTCTGCTACTCTCTTCCTTCACCACCACCTCAACCGCGTCGTTCACAATCATTATTACCATACAACACCATCACCACTACACCCGCACTACCACTACCACTACCACTATCACTATCATTCTTTCAACTCAATTGGATTTGAAATTGAAATCGATATTGTTACATCTCTCCTAATTTATAAATTGAAATTACTCTGATACTCTCTTCCTTCACCACCACCTCAGACGCGTCGTTTACAACCACCACTACCGTACAACACCATTAACACTACACTAACATTATCACTATCACTTTCAACTTAATTGGGTTTGAAATCCAAATTGATATTTGTAATTTGGATTTTGATAACAAATCTAATTTTAACTTCAAACCCAACTGTTATTGTTACACAAAAGAAACAATGAGTAAGTTTACATAGAAAAATAACAACTTTGATTTTATTTTTTTTTCACGTTTCCATTTTGATCATCTTTATGATTATGTGTTACCTTATCTTATTTGATGATTGGTTTTCTTTCTTGAAATACCTTTCTAAAAACAGATTTGTTTGTCCCTTTTTCATTTTCTTAATTATTTTTCAACAGAGCATTTGATTGAGATTTAGTCGGTTGACTGATAACTTAGTGAGAGGGTCACTAAGTCAGATATATAGGTAGGTGGTGGTGATGATGTTAGTGGTTAGACAGAGGTGGAGGGGAAGGAATAGTCATTACAAAACATTTGTTGGTAAGTCAACTTACTGTTGAAACACCCAAATATAGTCATCATCGTTTTTCATAAAACACCAAGCCACCGTGATTGAATTTTTGTCAGAAGTATGACCGAAAATATTCAACATCGGCATGTTATACTGTTGGTCTTATAGGTACAATATATCATCAAAATATGATAATGATACTGAACCAAGTGCACCATCTTCGGAGGCGCAAGGAAAAATGTGAGTCACTTTTTTTTCCAACCCAAACTTTACTTGCGCCATGTGGTCTTCTTTATCTGCTAACCACAAAGATTGTTGCATAATCAATCTTTTATCCCATTCTTTTCTTTTGATCTTTGCTTTGGACACGTCAATTGTAGATAAGTTATCCTTATTATCCTCCTTTATCGTATTAAGGATCTTAAAAGGTATACTTCCTCTCATCATCTGGACTGTCTTCATTTCATGTGGTTTCAACCTGGCATAGGCAAGGTGTCCAAGAAATATTTTGGGTAACTTATGGTTGTGACAACTATTAACAACTTTCCATAATTTTCCATTAACTACCTTCATCCTTCCAATTGAATACGATTTTAAATGAGCACGCATACTTATCTGTCTTATTTTTGTAGACATTCGTTGTCTTTTTATAGCTTGTACTTATAATCCTTTATTTTCTGACTTACATGCATGCGGTCTCTTTCGCAAATCATCTCAAACCTTTTGTATTTGGTTTGTTTGTTTTGAACGAACACGTACTTCTTTTTTTGCCTTCGCCACAACCTATTCCTTTGCCTCCTTTCTAGTTCTTCATGTTTATATATGCAAATTACATATTATGGGATGAAAAGACTAATAAAATTATTTAAAAACATATACCAAGGAAAAAGTATGTAACATACCAATTTAGTCTTGTAATAGTGGGAACTATCATGTCCCAGTTGATATATGAGTTCAGGTTGATCGTCGAGTTGTTCCACTATTACAATTTATAGAGAACTCAGCTGTAAGATTACTTTTTCAAACAAAATGGTAAAAATCGTCATGGTAGATATATACAAACCATGATAACTATAATTGGTCTTAACTCTTGAGATTTTAGGCCGTCATGGTCGATAAATAACACCATGACGACTGTAACCGATATTTTGTCAGCGGAGAAATCCAAATACTAGCCAAAAACGTCGTCAACTTGCAATATCTAAACCATGACGACTCGAATAAAATTTTCTCCAAAGAGTTAAGGTCATCATGGTCAATAAACTAAAAAATACCATGACGACTCTAACTTATTTTACTTACAGGAGAAATACAAATAGCCAAAAGAGTTATCATGGTTCAACAACAATACCATGACGACTCTATTAGAATTTTACTTCAGAGAGTTTGGGGTAACATGGTCGATATATAATACCATGAAGACCCATGGAATATATCTTTGATGGTCTGTTAGAGTCGTTAACTTGTAATATTTGGACCATGAAGACTCTAAAAGCAACTTCTACTATTGTTAATTGTGGATCACGTGGGTTCTCAACAACTAGTTTTTTTTTTTTAAAAAAAAAAACTAGCCATTGGGTTTTTAATCTATATAAGAGGATCATTCTCTCAGAAAATAATTTTCCCAAACAAGTTTAATCTACTTCTTAAACTTCTCAAATTGTTTCTCATTTCTTCCTCATCCGAAAAAAAAAATGGTTACTCCCTACACTATTGAAGAATACGTTGTCGTTGTTAGGGCGTGGGTATCGATCACAAGTCATGATGAAGGTCTTGACATTAACTTTGATCAAACCCATGAATAATTTTGGAACCATATTTTTTTAGTATTTGTGATGTAAGACGGTAATCGAAATGGAAGATCATTCAAACTCGTTAGAAAAAAATTCTATAAGCTCATGAAGGAGATGGTTATTTTTCAAGGGCAATTGTCCTACGTTAGGGTATCCCATCCTATCATTTGGAGACGAGCAAGTATATCCTACCAAGTTTTTCATCAAATCAGATTTAAATAATATTAACTTACTATTCATTTATTATTTGAGAAAACTCTGGCTCGTGCCCGATATGAGCTTCTATGCCGTAAATAATTTAATCACGATGCGTGTTATGAAGTTTTGAAAGAAAATTTCTCGGGTTTCAACCAAGATTGATTATTTAAGTGTTAGATTTCAACTTACTTCGTTATCAGAGGAAGAAATCTATTAGGAGATACCAATATTTCAGATCTCATACTGGAATAAAACCGACAGTTTTATAGCCTCCTGTATTTATTTTGGTGCCTTAATACATTTAAATTTTCAGAAGAAAAAAAAAACAATATAAATATTATTTAAGTGTAATACTATGACCATGTTAGGTCATTTTTTTCAATGTGATACTATGAAATAAATTAGGTGAAATACTATTACAAAACCAAAAAAAATCAAACCATTCCAAAAAGAAGTCGTCATGGTTTAAATGTAGAACCATGACTACTCTTTCATCTTTTTCAACATAATAGATATATTTTTAGGTATATTTTTGAGGGTGTAAGTCGTCATGGTCTATAAAGATGACTATACTTATACCTTCAACAACTTGTTAAGAGTCGTCATGGTTTGTGTTTTCGATCATGACGACTTTCCACAGCAGCTTGGTTCAACACCTAAAGTTTCATGAAACATCATCCTGATACAAAATATAAACTCTGACAAGTTTAACGAATCACTATAGTCTTAAACTAATGACCGCCATGACTTTTATCCTGCGACTTTGCTTTTTTACAATGAATCGACAAATTTAACTAACAAATTGAACATTCATAGTTGTTCAGCGGAGTATTTTGAGCTTCACTTGGATTTCTTTTTTTCATTTGCTTTAAAAGGATCTTCATTCAAATCTTCATTGTTGGCTTCATATGTTAATCAATCAACACAATATATCCAATCCGTTTGTGAATTATTGTCAATATTACCATCAACACAATCATCTTTACTAGTCGAAGCTTCTCCCACAAAAATTGCAGGACTAGAATCACTTAAGTACGGAAACGAGACCAAGTACAAAAACAAGAACAGAATGAACATGCATTTGGAACCCATGAATATCAAAAAAAAAAAAATTGAATTATTTCCAATTTCTATCGGTTCTAAAATTAGTAATCTAGATTTCAGTCAAAGTGGTTCGTCTGGGTTGTCTATGCCATCCATAGCTTAAACCAACACTCTCTATTCTATAGCTTGACTGCAACCAAATCATGGAATTCCTCCGAAGCCAACATCAAAACCAGTAAAACCATGGTCTAATTTTCAATAATGAGTACGGAAATCAAATCCTAGCTGATACTGAACAGAAAACGAAACTAAACCCAGCCTTTCCGCTTCATTTTGTAATTTTGCTAGGACTCAAAAACAATCCAGACAATCTTTCAGTCTGCCAAAAATCAAACTGTTTGTAGATCAGCATGTTCATAATTATAATTTATACAAAATAATGTAGCAAACCCAACTGTCAACGATTGAAAAAGAAGAATGTGCAACCATATGAAAAATCCAATCATAGGGTGTATAAATAAACATCGACTAACAAACAAACATGAGTTCTCCTGAGCAGTTACACTTCTTTTTAATACATTATCACAATAAACAATCATAATGTTGTGAAGTTTAACTGTAATTCAACAGAAAGAAAATCCCACATGAAACCTTTCATAACCACTAGTCTTCCATTTTCTTCTCTATACCAACTAATAATATCATACACATGCACATAATAGGATGTTAAAGACCTGTATTCCCAGCTGTAGAATGCAAAAAAATGATTGATGACACCAAAACGTACTACCCCAAACTATCATTAAATCATTTTTTTGAGAACCCATTCTCATTTAATTTCAAATTCTAATTTTAGTTCTTCCTTTTTTGGCTTTTTACATTTCAACGGCAACACTTGTTGAGAAGAATTAAGAAAACAATGAGAAATATTAGCGATGAAAGCCCAATTGCTGTACCAAGAACAATCTTATTCGGTCCAATGCTTTTTTAGTATCAATCGGTTGAGAATCATCATCACTAGTGTCATCTTCGGAATCAGCACTACTATCATCGCTGGAAATCCATATTTATCACAACGAGCAATCCCAAGTTTCAGTTTTCTAGACAGTGTAGTATGATTGAAACACACACCACTATTTCCCCCAATCTTAAACACTTTTAACTTCTAAATAAATGACTTGAGAAATGGTAAAACACCATGAAAATTATTATTCTCAAGATTCAAGTACTTCAAATTCTTCATACGTGTAAGAAATTTGGGTATTGTTCCATTAAATTGGTTTTGAGCTTAAATCAAGGTGCATTAATGAGTGCATATAAGATATTGATCCAGGGATTTGACCTGACATTGAATTAGACCCAAATGACACACTTTGAAGTGATAATAAATCTCCAAAAAATTCAGGTAATTCACCGGACAATGTATTTGATGAGAGATTTGTCGGAGAAATGATCTTATTTGTTTTGTTTTTGGTTTTGGATTGGATCTTAGGACTAAGGGGTCACTAAGGAAATTGGCTCATTTTCACTATTTGTGAATAAAATCTTTAATCCCACATAAGAGAAACTAAAGATGTTACCTTTCCATATTACTTAGAAATTTGCATCTAAGGGAGGCTCCTTGCGATCAACACACTTTTATGTGAGGGAGAGGACTTAGGCTATGAGCTAGTTGGTGCAACCACATATTTCACACACGCACGGTGCTTCGCACCGAAGCACGCACGCCGTCCGGGTCGGCGGACGGTTCGGGTGTGGATGTGGGTCAACCAAGACTTTTTTTTTTGGACTAAATATTTTTGAATTATTTCCTTAAAGAATTTAAAATTATATTTTATCCTTAATGTGGGGGGGCACCTGACCCGACGAGTATAAATTTCTTACCAAAAATTTTCTTTTACAACTTTATGTGTCATAATGTCGAGATTATTTCTGCCTGTTTTTTCTTTTATGTTGACATTATTCTCACATAATTTATGACTTAATTGCAGAATTGATTTGCTTTTATTGCTAGGTTATTTCTTCTCTACTCACTGTCTATAAAAGAAAAACGAGTTCTTCATTCGAAATCATCCCAGAGCAGGCTACTATACCTAGCTCTTGTCCCCTCTTCCTGCTTTGTTGTGTGCTTTGATTGTTTATTTCATTCCTTCATATCTTGCTGTTGAGTTCGTTGCGTGGGGGATTTGTATTGTGTTTATACAAATCATAACGGGCAATTTTATCCTGGACACATCTCCGTTGTGGGGGCATAGCATCTCTCATTCTTGAAGAGTACCCGCGGATTATTGTGTTAAGGACAATTTGCTGAGCATGTGGCTCTGTCCTTTGTGTGCAAATCAGTGTTTCAATTCAGAGATTTTATTTTAATTAATATTAACATCTTCTATTTCAGTATATTTATTGTTGCAGATACAACAATCTTAACACAATAACACTTCTTCTGTAACAATGGGTAAAAATGACGTGGACAGACCAGAAAAATTCAGTGGGAAGGATTTCAAAAGATGACAATCAAAGATGTTGTTTTTTCTGAGTTTTCATATGTTAGATGAACTTGTTCTAAAATCTTTTGATGAGGCTTTGAATGATGTTGGAAATGAAAAGGATTTGGAAAGTTGGGTTGGGCAGAATTATATGGCTAAAAATCATATTTTGAATTGTTTTGAGGATGCATTGTATGACTTTTATAATGCAAAGGAGAACTTTTCTTCTTTTGATTTATGGGCTGCTTTAGAGGCAAAATACCAAGCTGAAACTGCTGGAAATAAGAAATTCTTGGTAGCTAGGTTCTTGGAATATAAAATATCGAATGAAAAATCTGTGGTTGATCAATTCCTTGAATTTCAGCGTATTATCAATGAAATTCTTGCTGAAGGCATGTTGATAGATGAAACTTTTCAAGTGTCTGTTGTGATTGAGAAATTACCGTCTTCCTGGTCTGAATACAAACGTAGATTGAGACGTGAAACTGGTGAAGTCAGTATGGTTGATTTGGGTAAGAAGATTCAAGTGGAAGAGTTACTGTGCTCCAAAGACAAGAACGTATCTTCTGCAAGGGACATGTCCAACAAGGCTCATGTAATTGAACACAAGTCTTCCAATACTGAAAAGGGCGAGAGCAGCAAACACAACCCTAAGCCTAGTCATCACAAGAAAGGTATATTTCAGAAACCCAAATCTGGCATTGGTAAAATTAAAGGTTTTTGTTATGTTTGTGGAACTCCTGGACATATGACAATATACTGTAGAAAACGTAAGGACTTTAATAATAAGAAAAAAATGCTAATTTGGTTAAAAACAACAAGAACGAGTTTTCTAGTACGGTGTCTAAAGTTAATTTGGTAACCAATGTAAGAGACTGGTGGGTAGACTCCGGTGCTAACAAGCATGTCTGTGGAAACAGAGATATGTTCACCTCCTATCAGAAGGTAGGGGAAGGGGAGAAACTCTACATAGGTAACTCATCTGCATCACAGGTTGTAGGAAAAGGCAAAGTTGGGCTGAAGCTCACTTCTGGGACTCTCACATTGAATGAAGTTCTTCATGTTCCGGACATCTGCAAAAATCTTGTTTCTTGTGGTGTTTTAGATGATAAGGGTTTTGAACTTGTTTTTGAATCTGGAAAAGTTGTTGTCACCAAGGGTAAGGATTATGTAGGTAAGGGTTATAAGACTGAGGGTCTCTACAAACTTAATGTAACCTCTGATGAAATAAATAAAATTGATTCTTCTGCTTATGTTTATGTGTCATTAAATGTTTGGCATGGTAGACTTGGACATGTAAATTATAAGTCAATGCATAAACTGGCTAGCCTAGGCTGCATACCCAAACTTAGTTTGGATAATGAACATAAATGTGAAGTATGTGTAGAATCAAAATATGCTAAAAAACCTTTTAGAAAAAATGTTCAAAGAAATTCTAAACCCTTAGAATTAATTCATTCATACCTAGTTGACATGAAATCAGTTCAAACTAGAGGTGGTAAGAAATGGTTTGTCACTTTTATAGATGATTGTACGAGGTACTGTCACATATATTTGCTTAAAGGTAAGGATGATGCCTTAGAAGCCTTTAAGATGTATAAACTAGAAGTTGAAAACCAAATGAGTGATACCATTAAAACTGTTATGTCTGACCGTGGTGGTGAGTATGTAATTCCTATAGGAGATTTTTGCATAGAACAAGGTATTATACACGAAGTAACCCCTCCTTATTCACCACAATCTAATGGTGTGGCTGAACGGAAGAACCGAACCCTTAAGGAGATGATGAATGCTATGTTAATTATTTCAGGATTACCTGCAAACTTGTGTGTGTGTGCGGGGGTGGGGGTGTGGGGGGGGGGGGGGCGCCCCCCCGTCCTCTCAGCTTGTTGTGTCTTGAACAGAGTGCCCTTTAAAGGATTAGACAAAACTCCATATGAGTTATGGAAAGGTAGACAACCTTCTTATGCATACTTTAAAATGTGGGGGTGTTTGGCTAAGGTTTCCATTCCTCCCCATAAGAGAACCAAGATAGGACCCAAAACGGTTGACTGTGTCTTCATATGGTATCCTGGGAATACTACTGCATATTGATTTATAGTTGTAAGTTCTGAAATTTCTAAAATTGGTGTGAATACTATTATGGAATCTAAGGATGATGTGTTATTTGAAAACGTTTTTCCATTGAAATCTGATTCTCGCATGATATGTGTTGATCCCCTAGATATCCCTTCGACCAGTCAGACATTACCTTTAGAGGAAGATGAAGTTGAATTTCAACCTAGAAGAGGTAAAAGGCTTAGAACTGAAAAATCTTTTCAGCCAGACTTTATAACATGCTTAGCTGAGACTGATCCACAGACTTATAGAGAAGCCGTCACTTCTGAAGCTCCATGGTGGAAAGAATCTGACATTAGTGAAATGGATTCCATTATACAAAATAGTACGTGGGAGATTGTAGATTTACCTCTAGGGTGTAAACCCATAGGTTGTAAACGGATCTTCAAAAGGAAACGTAAGGTAGATGGAACTGTGGAAAAATACAAAGCTAGATTAGTAGCTAAAGGCTATAAAAAGATGAAGGTGTAGATTTCTTTAATACTTATTCACATGTTACGAGAATTACTTCCATTAGGATGTTAATTGCTATTGTTGTCATTCTTAACTTAGAGATACATCAAATGGATGTAAAGACAACTTTTCTAAATGGTGAATTAAATGAAGAAATTTACATGGACCAACCTGAGGGATTTGTAGTGAAAGGTTGTGAAAACAAAGTTTGTAAACTCAAAAAATCTTTGTATGGTTTGGAATAAGCACCTAAACAATGGCATGAAAAATTTGATCATGTAATGATTTCTAGTGGTTTTAAAATCAATGAATCTGACAAGTGTGTTTATACTAAACTTGTGAATGATGCATGTGTGATTGTATGCTTGTATGTTGATGATATGCTTATACTTGGTACAAACATGGATGTAATTAATTCTACAAAGAACATGCTAAATGAGAACTTTGACATGAAAGACTTAGGCCCCGCTGATGTGATCTTAGGGATGAAGATTAGAAGAAATTTTAATGGATATAGTCTTAGTCAATCTCATTATGTTGAATATGTGCTTAAAATATATAATCAGTTTGATTGTAAACCTGTTTGTACTCTGTATGATCCTTGTTGTAGACTCAAAAAGAATAAGGGTAATGGAGTTTCACAACTTGAATACTCACGTGCTATAGGAAGTATGATGTATTTGATGAATTGTACGAGACCGGACATTGCTTATGCTGTGAGTAGGTTGAGTAGGTATACCTGTTATCCGAGGAAGGAGCATTGGGATGCACTTATTAGAGTATTGAGGTACTTGAAGTACACTTTGAACTTTTGTTCAAATTATGAGAGATACTCTGTAGTCCGTGAAGGATTTTGTGATGCAAACTGGATATCAGACTCAGAGGAGTCTAAGTCTACGAGGGGATATGTTTTCACTCTAGCAGGAGGGTCTATACCTTGGAAGAGTCACAAACAGACATGTATAGCTCGATCCACTATGGAATCAGAGTTTATTGAGTTAGATAAAGCAGGAGAGGAAGCCGCTTGGCTAAGATACTTTTTAGAAGACATTCATCTCTGGCATAGGCCTGTGCCAGCTATATTTATACATTGTGATAGTCAATCTGCAATAGCTAATGCTAAAAACAACAACTATAATGGGAAGTCTATACACATTCATAGAAGACATAATTCCCTGAAACAACTAATCTCAACTGGCGTTATATCTGTTGACTTTGTGAGGTCTAAGGAGAATATCACGGTCCATTTGACGAAAGGTTTGTCCAAGGAGATAGTTAGTAATACATCAAGGGGGATGGGGCTTAAGCTCATTAAATAAACTTGTCATGAAGGATACTCAACCTTGCTGACCGGAGATCCCAAGATCAATATTTTGAATAAGATAACTAATTTGTGGTGGGTTAAAGGAAACACTATCAGAGAATTTCATTCTCTGTCCCTTCCCTATGGTGTAGACGTGATAGTGTGACTGCATGTGAAGGATGACTTTTTTATTAAGTCTTAATGAGTTTTATAGTTTCAATTTAAGATTGAAGTGGGGTGTAGCAGTAAACACTCTTGATGGAACTCACCTATTTGAATGTGGAAGTGGGCCGCTTCCTATGAGAATTGAGCTGATTCTCTAGAGCATTCTGAGAAACGGGATACGTCTAGGGCCAAAATGGACACGACGACACGAACTTGACAACGCCAGAGTGATATTACACGTGGAAGTTATTGATGAACTACACCAAACGATGGAAGTTCAAGACATCGCGTTCATTGTCCATCAAGTAGTTCCGGTAATTTCTCACTAAGCAAAGGTTCAAGACTTTATGTACACCTATTGCTTATAGTGATATTTCTCGCTTTCTGATTTATGATTTTCATCGGTTTTTCATTCATGTGGGGGATTGTTGGAAAAAAGGATCTTATTTGTTTTATTTTTGGTCTTCCATTAATTGGATCTTAGGACCAATGGGTCACTAAGGAAACTGGCTCATTTTCACTATTTGTGAATAAAACCTTTAGTCTCACATAGGAGAAATTAAAGATGTTGCCTCTCCATATTACTTAGAAATTTGCATCTAAGGGAGGCTCCTTGGGATCAACACACTTTTATGTGAGGGAGAGGACTTAGGCTATGAGCTAGTTGGTGCAACCACATATTTCACATATGCGCGGTGCTTCGCAGCTAAGCACGCACGCCGTCCGAACCGGCGGGCGGTTCGGGTGTGGATGTGGGTCAACCAAGACTTATTTTTTTGGACTAAATATTTTTGAATTATTTCCTTAAAGAATTTAAAATTATATTTATCTTTAATGTGGGGGGGCGCCTGACCCGACAAGTATAAATTTCTTACCAAATTTTTTCTTTTACAACTTTATGTGTCATAATGTCGAGATTATTTCTGCCTGTTTTTTCTTTTATGTCGACATTATTCTCACATATTTTTTGACTTAATTGCAGAATTGATTTGCTTTTATTGCTAGGCTATTTCTTCTCTACTCACTGCCTATAAAAGAAAAATGAGTTCTTCATTCGAAATCATCCCAGAGCAGGTTACTATCCCTAGTTCTTTTCCTCTCTTCCTATTTTGTTGTGCGCTTTGATTGTTCATTTTATTCCTTCATATCTTGCTGTTGAGTTCGTTGAGTGGGGGATTTGTATTGTGCTTATACAAATTATAACAGACAGTTCTATCCTGGACACATCTCCGTTGGGGCATAGCATCTTTTATTCTTAAAGAGTACCCGTAGACTATTGTGTTAATGACAATTTGCCGAGCATGTGACTCTGTCCTTTGTGTGCAAATCAGTGTTTTAATTTAGAGATTTTATTTTAACGTTAAAATCTTCTATTTCAGTATTTTTATTGTTGCTGATACAACAAAATTAAGTAATTGAAGATCTGTAAGTAGAGTTAAAGAATTAGGTACCTTTCCTTTAAGCCGGTTATTCGATAAATCCATGTGTGTAAGTCAAAAACCAGTTAGGTTAGCACGACAAATCTTAACAGATTTGAGTTGTTTCATATTAGCCAAGATAATTGTTGGACCACTAGCAGTAATGGAGACATCAGTGACAGTTAAATGGGTGAGATTTCTTAATCTTCCAAGCCAAACAACGGTTAATTTCTTAAGACTTTTAATATAGGTAAAAGAATGTAGATTTGAGGAAAGTTCATTTGGGAAACGAACAAATGGAATTGGGCAATTGATGAACTGGAAATCTTGTAATGTTGTTAAAGATTTTAGAGCAGTACAAGAGATTTGAACATCACTTGAACAATCGATGAAACGAAGAGAAGTGAGATGACTGAATGGTATATCAGAGTTACATAGAGTTGCATTGTGTAAAGAGGGTTGAGAACAGGGATCTTTAGATGTAGGAATGTTGAGTGATTCAAGTGCTGTTAGTTGTTTTGGGTCAAGAGGGGAGTGACTAGAAGATGAAGAACGAGGAGATGCCTTAGGAGGAGTTGGAGATGAAGATGGAGATGAAGCAGGTGAAGGTGAAGGTGTGGAGAGAGATGAATTGGTAAGGATGTAGAATGAAAGGAGACACAACAAGATTAGAAGGAGCCGGGGTTTGGGTTTTGGTGCCATTACAGCACTACTACTACTATCTCTAGAATGATAGAATGGAATGAAACGAGGGTTTTGGGGTTTGAGGAGAGAATGCCGGAATGATAAGTGAAACAGAAAAGTAGAGAGCGAGGTTTTAATAGAGTTTAATGTTTATTAAGCGACTGTCAGAACTGTAAACACAGTACGAGTTGCTCCTTTCTTCTTCTCCTTTTTCTTTCTTTATAGAATAATTTCCTTTTTTATTGATACCTAAGAAACCCTTATTTTCTGAAGAAATATGAAATTACCAGTTTCTGCAGATACAGCTGATGGGACAGAATACAGGCGAGCTGGCATTTCTGTTGTATACGTATCTAGCAAGGGCATTTTATCATCAAAAAATACTTCTAGCGTGGATATTACGTTTTCCAGCTCCTTTTCTCCTGTTATCGATCTTCATCGGTAGAAGCGTTAGGGTTGGTTTGACTGGTTAAAAACGGAGGTAATCGAAGGATATAGTGCAGTTAAAGGAAGTAGTTAAGGGCTACATTTAAAATTTACTTTCTGTGCATTGAATGAATGCGGTCCTATATTACATCATTGATAAATATTAATCTTTTAATGTTATTTACATATTCAGATATATTTCTTTTTCTTCTCTTTAAAATAATATTTATATTATTAAAAAATTAATTTTTATTTTAATTATTTTATATTATAATTATTTATTTTATAATTTTCTTTTTTATTTTAACTTATTAATCTTAATATATAATTTTTTGTCTTTCTAATTTTCATTATTACATAAATAAATATATTTTTATTTTATCATTTTCAAAAAATATTTTATTATTATTAAATTTTTATTTATTTTTGTGTTCTTTTGTTATTACTTTTATTAAAATTATTACTTTATTATTTTTCAATTATTATTGTTATTTTTATTATTATTTTATATATTTTTTGATCTCTTTAATTTTTATTATAAAATTTTCAAATATATTTTTATTTTATTCTTATTAAAGATCATTTTTTAATAATAAATATTTGATTTTAATTTATTTTTAGTTTTTTTATTATTTTTAAAAGATATTTTATTTATTTTGAATTGTTATTGTTATTGTTTTTTTATTATTATATATTTATTCTTTTTAGTTTTTATTGTTACACAATTAGATATATTTTTAAACATCATTTTCCTTAAGCATAGACGTCATTTTTTATTATTAAATTATTTATTTTTTAATTTTTTTCTATTATTATTATTTAAATTTTAATTATTTAGTTATTTAATTATTTTATATTTCTAAATTTCTACTTATATTTTCCTAATTTATTAATTTTTTTGATTATTTTAATTAATTTTTCTATAAATAATTGTTTTTAAAAATAAATTATTTCTTTAAAAAAAATTACCGCTTAAATATTTATAATATATTTATACATATCCTTTTATTTTATTTATTTATAATTTTTATTTATCTTGTAATTAGATTGTAAAGTTAAAATTTTATCTTCGTTCATATGATTTTTATACCAAATATTAAACTATATATAATTTTTTCTACATAACATTACAACTATATATAATTAATAATGATATATATTGCTAACAATGACATACCAAACGCATCCGTAGTTGTTTTATTCTTGCATTCAACTTAGGTGTACCATCATCCTTAGTATTTACCCATATTTACTTTCTTTGTATAATCGAACGGTACAAGACCTTTTGGATGACAATCCAATCTGGTCAAATTGAATTACTTTTAGCCAAAGACTCTAAAGTAGTAGAAGGATTTCCCAGCCTTTTGTCCTTAAATACAAATAAAGAAAATGATACGGACTTTCTTCTCTCTGGTCGTTATCATTAACAAATAATTAATTAAGTATAATATTACGATATTGCTTCTTTTACTTATATTCCTACATTATACTCCCATTAGCTAGTACTTATCTCTTCGAGTATTAAAGAGTAAAAGCTAAATACATGAAAGAGCATATACTTCGTCAAAAAAAAGAAAGAAAGAGCATATACAATGGAGACTTTTATGGCTCTCTGTTTCATTACTTAGTCTTTCTTCTTACATATAGGGCTGCACAGAACCGAACCTAAACCATGAACCAAAATCAGAACTAAATATTTTTAAACTAAATCGGACCGGACCGGAGCTCAACGGTATAGTTTACGGTTATTAGTTTTAAGAAACTAACAACTATGATTTCGGTTCTGGTTTATCTTTAGAACCGAACTGATATACCATCGGTTACACCGATTAAACTCATAGATGTATTCTCTAGTTTAGATCCTTTTATACTCCTTCTTCCTCATTTCTTACTCACAGAACAATAGAAGATATTTCTTCTTCTTCTTCCCCACGAGCATCACCAGTTCACCCCTACACTGTTAATGAAAGCTAAAACCATCATTACCACCACCTTCATCTTTTTTTTTCTTCATCTTCTCTATCAAGATCTGTAATATGAACTGAACACAAACCAAAAATAATTTAAAAAAGGAAAACCTCATTTATTCAAGCACATGATGGATTTTGGTCTACAATTGAATAATGGGTTTTGTCGGATGGTGTTTAGGGTTTCAATTAGGTTTCGATATGAACATTGATCATCACTATTAGCTGATTTCGGTCAAATTCCAATTGAAACCCTAACCTTTCTAGAGAAATTAGGTTGTTGTTTATAAAGATTTGGGTGTCAATTTGATTTAGGTAAGGTTTAGATTTATCACTCTCAACTGATTTGATGATAGTTGTTGTTGCAGAATTATTTTGGATTGTGGAAGAAGGAATTTTAAAGCATACAAGGTTAGATTTGAAACTGGTTTATATTCAAGCAATACAAATAATATTATAACATGCTATAGTTGTAGATTATGTCAACTTCATGATTTTTCAATTTTAAATTGTGTAAATTGATAGGTTAGGGTTCCTAATTTCAGAACTTGGGTTCCTTGTGTTAATATTCGGGGCTTTTTCCCAAATCAGTTATGTTAATTTTTCAGACCCAGATATCCAGTTGATGTATCATGGAACAAATAGGGTGCAGATTCACTTGTAATCATAGTGTTGCTTGTTTTAAAGACACAAACCATTGAATGTTAGTACTGCAAAGTCTATCATCCTGACTACCCAATCTGTAGTCTCAAGTTTTGTTTCTCAGCTGGATAATATTTATCTCAACTTGTGATGAAATGCAAAGTCTCAATATATATTATACTTCAGTAAGATTCTCCACTAACACTTCTACTTAGGCCAACTACTACTTTTTATTTTCTTTCAAGATGAACATGATATACATCTCTATCTTAACTAATGTTTATCTAAATGGAACTTTGAGAGTTTGAGTCCTGTGGAGTTTAGATTGTTCTCGGCTTATAGGAAAAATAATGAGACATCTACAATACAACATATAACCTTTACCAGTGTAAATGTCGTTTTGGGTTTCTTTATGCAATATCTAATCCTAGGAAGAACTGATGCCATGGTTCGCCTGATCCGCTAGTATCGTATCGGTCCTTACTGAATCCGTTACGGTATTCTGGTATCGGTTGTACTGGTTAATATTAATCGGCACCGACCAAAATTAAGGTTTTTTTTATCTCATTAAGATATTGTCATCGTCTAATATATATATTTATATATATTAAGTATTTATAATATATTGGATAAGTTGAAAAGAAACAAATTGAGCCATTAAATATATAAAAGTATTGTCATTAGAATATATTTCTCATATGACAGAGCATATTTCAGTATTTTTACTGGCTAGAATGATAATGCGTAAAGTTTATGCTAGTTTTTTTTTTTCAAATTTTAAATAGCTAGTAGATGATTGATTTGGCTCTTTTAGTTAGTATCTCGTTTGTAAATGATGTGAGTAGGATCCAGATGAAGCTTAAAAGGATTCTTCGCATCTATTACGATACTTATCCATTGATTATCTATTCAGAAAAAAGATTGATCCCTGGATGACAATGAATCCGTTGTTGGCTTAAACTAAACTTCTCGAATTATTTTCATCATGTAAATGCTGAGACTATGTATTATCTTGTTATCAGCATCATGCATTAATGCGTTATATGTCTTTTCTATTCCATATTAGTCAATATTGGATGGTATCCATAAATATCGGCAGATGGTGGTGTATACAACACTGATACGGTCTATATCGGCCGACGTAGAACTGATATTTGAGATTACAGATAAGGATCTTGGATCAGTATCAACACATACAAATATGATACGACAAACCATGATTGATGCGGACATGGAAACACGAACACAGCGTGGCAGGGACACAAAACGCAGTTGTTTGTAGGGAAAACGAATTGAGGGATAATTAGGAACACTGGGGTGAGCATGTGATAATTCGTCAATCCTTAAACATTTGTACTGTTGAAGTACTTTGCTTAGATTCGAGAGATCAATCTGTACAATCCTGACCTAAACCAAACAATGGTCGTTCCAGTCTTGCTTCAGTCACAAAATGAGAAAGAGAAGGGTTGGTCTTAAGGAGAGAAGAAAGAGAAGGTTGAGGTCAGAGTATTAAACTCTGTAGGATGTAATGGATGAGAATATCTATGAAAAATGCTCAGTATGAGAAATTTTAATGTTCGAGTTGATATTAGACTTGTCTCATAGTTCGACTTAGAGTTCTTGTTCAACTCAAACTTGTTCCCTTTTCAATAGATTGAGAAATCTATTTTATAGTCATAGCTATTGTAACCGTTCATCTGACCTCCTCTTCGAGAGAAATTGTCAACTGTTGAGTAATGGTGAAGCAGATAAGGTGGAAAGGTGTTGACAACTTCTCTACAGTTTTAATTGAGGTTGAATAGTTGGTTACTCAACTTACCACTCCTTTACTCAACTGCTGAACGAACTTTCTAAAGTTTCTCTTTAGTGGGTGCACTGCTGCACCACATGCCGTAGACCACCAAACCAAAACCCTAATGAGTATCCCCCCATTTGTGATATTTGATATTTCGTGTAAATTTTGTAATATTGAGTACTACTAACAATATTAAGTCGAATGGGACTTACTTAATCTTTTGATTAAAGACTTGTCTTGCTTGACTAGCTTAATGAGTCTTGACAGACGAAGATAAAATAAAATATGTAGTTATTTTATTTATTATGAACAATATATTCAACTAGGTCAGTTTGCATTGTCATGCTTATTTTGTAAAAATAAGTGTATTCTGCTGAGCATGAGAAAATATGTATGAGGCCACATACGAAAATATATGTGTGAGAGGCCTCATATAAAAATATATAAATGTGAGAGGCCACATATATAAGTGAGACCTAGAATAGCCTTTTGATAAGCAAATTAGTCTTTGAAGCTTGTATGCTAAGAAACACAAGTTCAAAGTAAAAAAGCCAAAACGCAACCAAGACATTCACGTTAAAAGAGGAGGATATGCCAAGTTTTTGGCCAAGAGACAAGAAGCTCACGTTCTTTACTCTTTGTACTAAGCCTTACATATTGAGAGTAAAAGAGTAAAACGTCACATTTGTCGAGAAGTAAGAAGCTCATCTTTTACTATTTATGCTAAGCCTCACATGTTGAGAGCAAAAGAGTAAAACACCAAATTGACAAAGAAGCAAGAAACTCACGTTTTACACTTTGTGCTAAGCCTCACACGTCGAGGGTAAAAGAGTAAAATACTAAATTTGACAAGAAGCAAGAAACTCACGTTTTACACTTTGTGTTAAGCCTCGCACGTTAAGGTCAAAAGAGTAAAACGTTAAATTTGATAAGAAGAAATAGTCCACGTTTTACTCTTTGTGCTAAGCCTCACACGTTGAGGGAAAAAGAGTAGAACACCAAGTTTGACAAGAAGCAAAAGTTCACGTTTTTACTCTTTGTGCTAAGCCTCACACGTTGAGGGCAAAAAACTAAAACACCAAATTTGACAAGAAGCAAGAGTCCACGTTTTTACTTTTGTGCTAAGCCTCACACGTTGAGGAAAAAAGCGTAAAATTCCAAATTTGGAAAGAAGTAGGACGTCCATGGTTGGTCTTTAAGAAAAAGTCGTACAAGTTTTTCCTTAGAAGCAAAACGCACATGTTAGCAAGGCGCACACATTGGGGGAACTATGGTTAGGAGAGCTTCCCTTTTTCAAATTAGGGTTTGAAAGTATTTTTTGACACGCTTATAAGTGTTGCAAATCATATTTTTAAACATTTCTAAAACCCTAAATTAAATTCTTTTTCACTCATTCACATTAGTTGTCTCTTTAAGCAAGGATTAATGTGACCGAGGTTGGATTTTTAGCTAGTAGAAGCTATGAAATTGTGTCTGACAGAATTTTAACTTTGAATCTAAGTACAACTGTGGTATTTTAATCGAATAAATTCATGTATAAAGCTATATAAGTGTTTTAGTAGGTTAATATTGCTCAGTTGAGCGTGAATATCAACATGGGTAATTTTGGGAATTCATCCGTGGAATATAGCACCAAAATAATGCTCAAATTGCTCTATACAAGTGGGCAATCCATCTAGGAGCTTGAGATTTTATGTAAAAATCATAAAACATATGGGAATGTTGTAGTAAGCACTAGTGTTATTCTGATAATTTTGTATAATAATGAATGTTGATTCAATTCATCAATTTTGATCGTATATGTAGTTGGCCATACATATAGAGAGATGATAAGGATAAACACCTGAGAGAGGGTAGGGATGCGCATCTATTTAAGAATTCTTTTGAAATTTTTTAAAGTTTCGTATTTTCTCAGACCCGAGTCTTGAGAAATAAATTATTATTTTATTCTTGTAAAAAACCCATCATCTACATTAAGTCCCCTGCTTAGCGCAGAACGAGTAATGTTGCGTGGTAAGCACTAGATTGTGGCCTATCATACGAAAATACAACGAAGTATAACCAGATAGTTCAATGGATAGATATAACCAGAGGAGTAGTAGTCGCCTTGAACTTTTGAATAAGCAAGCTAGAAGGCTATGTTGGATGAATAAGTAATGATCCATAACAAAGCAAGGATCAGAATTGATCACACAAGCATATCTTGATAATAAACAGATGAACATGACTCGCAGTTGAGGTGAATACACATGTCTAAGTCCGAGATGAATGAACAGGTTAAAAGAAGCTAGGATGTACAAGGTGAGCAAAGCTGGACGTGATAAGATTGGCTGAGTTGATGAACGTGTGTGTCTTAGCAGTAGATGGAGAAAAAGATTTCAATTGAAGCTAGATGTACAAGTCTGATGGAGTTGATGGACATATGTTCCTTAATTGAACTTGATGAATAAGCTTCGGTCGGAACTAAGGTAGACGAGTTGTAACTGGACGGATAAAGTTGAGGCTCGGTCACATAAGGTGGAAGGAAAAAAGGAGATTGGTGGTAGGCTGACCAACTGAAGTCGTGTCTTACTGGGCGGACAAGAAGGAATCCGTTCCCTTCTCAACTTCGAAGTATTAATTTGCTATAAAAATGAATTTCTGCTTCTCCCTTTCATACCGACCAAGTAGGCTCTATTCTCTTCTCCAATATCATCATTTTTTTCTTAATTATAATAGCACCAAACGGCTACTGACTACAAGGTGAGCTCTACCTTATCTCCTTTATATGAGTGTACAGTTGTAGGTTGATTTTATGTACATATTTTCTTCTCAAAAGAACTGTTCGTATGCTTGTTTCAATCCACAACATCCTTAAACCCTAGTTTTCTTGTACAAATTTTATCTAATCCTCTTGTATTTGCGTAAGTACATCAATTTCATAACCAACTTTTGCTCACATGTAGGCTAGGGTTTGGACCGAAACCACCCTCTCTTTTTTACATGAACGAAAGTTCACGTGAACTTTATTTTTTATTTTTTAAATGTTAAATTTTTTTTGCCGTGAGTTAATACCCACGTTTCTTCTCTCTTGGCAGTATTGTTTGCTTCTTGTGAGGGTAGGCTTAGTTTGTCTGTTGCTTCTACTTCATCTGTGAAGCTGCTGAAAACTCCGTATCAACTAATTAACACTAGCATCATGTATATATGTTTTTACTCAGCTACCAGTGTCATCCCTCCACTTCCTTGTTATAGAAAATCTATCTTTACTTTACAAGATAAGCGCTGTTTGGTTACGATAAAACTAAGGTTTCCTGTTTTATCTCAAAATACTATACTACATTTATATGTACACGTATCCTGATAAATGAGTGTTATTACTTTTCCTTTTGTAAACCCTAGTTTCATTATCATTATTTAGTAGTAAAATAATAATCAACTGTAGCAGTAGCCATCATTAGTACTCTTAATCAAGTAAGTTTAGTTCATAATAGTTCTTCTCCTTGCACGCACTTCTTTTTGGTTGTTGATGTTATAACTACTATCTCATTACTCGTGTCTCGAATAGATCATAACGACTTCTGATCGGAATCATGATTCTGACTCCTCAAACTAGGGAACAAACCGTAGAAGCAAGAGAATGAAGAAGGCTGCTCCCAATAAGGTTCAACCCAAAAATGACAGTTTGCTGAGTAAAGTTACAAAGCTTGTGCAGGATATGCCTCTTGATGACTTGAAAATGGCGTGCAATCGGGTTATTGATTTTATATTCGTGATTAATGCCGAAGAAGAATCTATACGTCGAGAAGAATTAAAAAGGAAGGAGAATGAAGACGAAGAACTCCGAGCTTATCAACGGGATCAGCATACCCAGATGAACGCGAGAATTGAACAGTTTGAGCAGCAAAAGCGAGGTATTCGTCTTAAGGGATTTCCTTCTGATTCTGATGCAAAAGATCACACTTCTGAATGGGAGCCTATAAGGCATGATATTGAAGCTTTCTCTCCAGATATAAGGTCCGAGCAATTGTCTCAGGATGATTTTAAAGCTGAATGTGATGAAGATGCCTATCATGACAAGAAGATGGGTTTGATTGACCCCATAGATGATGAGGCTCCTGAAGAGCACTCAGAGGAAGATCCTGATACAGGTCTGAAACAGAACTCTGAAGTAAAAGACTTGGGAGAAAGTTCTGAAGAAGTACAAGAATCTGATGAGTAAGGTGATGACGAGCATGACTCCAATTCGTACTCTCAGTCCTATAATTAGTCTTAGCATAGTTATTTTGTTTTGAGAGATGAGAGATTTGTTAGGTTTTGATTTTGCTTAGCTTTAAATAAATAGTTGTTTGGTAGGCGTGGTTGTAAGGATTTTCACTTTGGATCAACAAGGATTTCGAATTTAATAAAATTAAAATTTGATTACTGAAAGGAAATTTGATACTGAATGCAAATGTATTGCATATGTTTTGGAGGAATTGAAATTACAAATGAATTAAACAAATGTCCCTGGATGCCTCAAGCGTCAAATGCTTTGAGCTACTTCTCTTGTATTGCCGCTTCTACCATATTTTCATTTTTATCAATCAACTTGTAGTATCCACCAATAGTAGCTTTAGCAATCATGAATGGCCTTTCCCAGTCAGAGTTTGTCTTAAAGGGACGATTGCATTTTGCTGCTTTCATAACCCAGTCTTCTGCTTGAAAAACATTAACTCTCACTGGCTTGGATCTGAATATGTATTGTTGATAAGGATTTTCCTTCATCTCTGTGCTAGCACTAGCATTCCACGCATATGGGCGTGTTGGAATTCTCTTAGGATGGTGTTGTATCACATGTGAACATTCTCGTAGTGTTACAGGAAAATATCCATGATATTCTTTGCCATGACTAGATAGTAGATGAGTGATGAACGACTCAATGCGATGTTGTACTTAAAGGGGAGTCGACTTCATACACTTAGCAAAATACTGTACAGATGATGAGGTCCATTCATAACGTTTGAGGGATATTGATTGGTAAAGAGATGAGTTCAGTAAGATTTACTTGAGTACGAAACCTCTCTACATGTGATGTTACACTTTCTCCTGGGTCCTGCTTCATAGCCGCCAAGTCTTGATATTCTTTTAGGTACATAAGAGGGTCATCTCCATAAACTTATGATGAGGTGCAAAGTTGTCTGCTTGAGGTGGGTACGGAAATAAAAGTGCCTTAGTAGCTGCAGTCTTGTTGTTGTATATCCATGGACGTCCTAGAATCATATCATAACCTAGTTCCTCCTTTTTTATATAAAATTTGGTTGTAGCACATGCAAAACCCATTTGAATTTCAAGATCGATGTTACCATAGGCTTTAACAGGATTTTCTTCAAGATCTCGAATGATGGTAGGTGCATGGACAATTTCATACATGTGATCCCAACAAATCTGAGTGTCTTGATAGGATATTTATTGTAGTGCCTGTGTCGATCAAGATCTTCTTAAATTCAATGCCTATGAGGCCGACAACGGTAAGGATTCCCCAATCATACTTTTCTCCCTCTTTGCCCATCTGGTGCAGGTTCAGTATGTGTTTTGCCTTTATTGAGTGGAGGTAATCTTTTGCCTGACTCGATATGATTAAGAGCAGTGAACAAGTCCTTTCCTTGCGCCTTTGAGAGGTATAAAAGTACACATACACGTTCCATCAGGAATTGAACTACTTGGTTAGTGGGATCCTCAAACATGGTAAAATTCCTGATAGGGAGTGGGTTATTATGTACACCTTCATCCCAAGTCCAGTTCTCCCGACTCAATCTTCTCTTTGAATATCCGCTTCAAACATTGCAATCACTTGAAGGGTGATTGATAAATCTGTGGAAGTGAAAATACTTAGGGTTTGTTATTTCTTGCTATGTTGGTGGACGTCGGATGTGAGGTAGGTTGATCACACCATCCTAAATCCAAACTTCTAAAATTTCAATCAATTCTTCCATTGGAAAAGGGAAATCTGTGGATGCTGGAGCTTCTCTTGGTTGTTGTTGTCGATGTTGAGCCGGTGGTGGAGCTGCAACTGCTTGATTATCCATTCGAGGCGGCCGACCTGCCTGTGGTGCTGGAGTTGTAACTGGTGCTGGTGATGCACGCTTGGTTGTGGCTTCGATGGTAGGGCTTTTTCTCTTGTTTCCTTCAGTCACAGCACCTACAGATAGTTGTATGTTGAATTACCTTTGATCCAGGCGACGATTTCTACGAGTCTCACGTACTTCTTCATTCTTCACAGGGGGCATTTTCCTCTTTAGAAAAGAAGGTGTAGTAATATCAGATCTTTTGGCAGCTTCATGTAACTCATAGAATGTTTGAAATCGCAAGTTCTCAACTAAGCACGGTAGAATGGTATCATACTATTAATGAAGAGTTCCACTAATTGAAGCTCAGTTACACTCGGGTCATGGAAATCTAGTGCTTGAACCCTGAACCGCTTGACGTAATCATTGGGATGTTCATTCGATCGCTGAAACATCCTTCCCAAATCTGATAATATGACTTGTTCAGATACAAATAAATATTTCCTGTAGAATGCATTAACCATCTCACACCAATTAGATATGATGTTTGGAGCAAGGTTGTTGTACCACGTATAAACTCTTCCAATGAGAGATTTAGAAAACTTCCTTAGACGCAACACATGGTTGTACTCATGTTCCCTTAATGCTTCAAGAATTCGTGAAATATTTTCTATCATAAAGTGAGAATGGAGGAGAACAATATCCCCTAGGAAGAGGGATCCTATGCATTTCAGATGGATATGGAGGTTGGTGTTGATGAATGACGGATGAATTCTCCTTTCTGTAACTTTGGAGAATCCGTTCTAAATCTTCATGTGTAACAAAGTTAGGCTGATGGCTTCTTTCTAGCACTGGGTTAGGAAGAATATGAATTTCATCTTCATCTTAAGCATGACCCTTTGATGTGTTGGCATCAGGAGTTGCTTCAGAAGTATTTCGAGTCTGTTCTGCTGGTGTCAGTTCATCTGTAAGGGTCTTGAGAAAAGTGAGGACCACCTTCTGTATTGCAGTCATCTCTGTTTGAGTCCTTGCAAGGGTTTCCTGTGTTAGTATTAAATCGAAAATGGTATGAGAAGGTTATTCATCCATTGATTCTTTAGTGTGCTTCTCAGGTGGAGGAGGAATTTTATTGCTGACATTGGTAATTTGAGGAGTGTTACCTGGAGTACTATTACTGGTACTAGCAGAACTCACATTATGAGTAGTCTCTGATCCTAACCCGAGATCAACCATCTTTGAAACTAATAAATTAGAGAAACTGAAAAATTGAAGAATTACAACTAAGAGATTAATCTCCAACTGTGGTCGTCAAAATATATTATTGAGGGATAATTTAGGAACAGTGGGGTGAGCAGGTGATAATTCGTCAATCCTTAAACATTTGTACTATTGAAGTATTTTGTTTAGATTCGAGCGATCAATCTGTACAATACTGGCCTAAACCAAAGAATGGAAATTCTAGTCTTACTTCAGTCACAAAATGAGAAGGAAAAGGGTTGGTTTTAGGGAGGGAAGTAAGAGAAGGTTGAGGTCAGAGTACCAGACTCTATATGATGTAATTGATGTGAATAGATATGAACAATGCTCTATATTAGAAATTTGAATGATCGAGTTGATATTAGACTTATCTCAGAGTCCGACTTAGATTTCTTGTTCAATACAGACTTGTTCCCTTTTCAATAGATTGATAAATCTATTTTATAGTGATAGCTATTGTAACTGTTCATCTGACCTCCTCTCTGAGAGAAAGTGTCGATGGTTGAGTAGTGGTGAATTGGAGAAGGTGGAGAAGGTGTTGACAACTGCTCTCCACTTTCGATTGAGGTTGAATAGTTGGTTGCTCAACTTGCCACTCCTCTACTCAACTGTTGATTGAACTTTCCAGAGTTTCTCTTTAGTGGGTGCACTGCTGCAACACATGCTGTAGACCACCATACCAAAACCCTAATGAGTATCCCCCTATTTGTGACATTTGATGTCTCGTGTAAATTTCGTAGTATTGAGTACCACTAACGATATTAAGTCGAATAAGACTTACTTAGTCTTTTGATTAAAGACTTGTCTTGCTTGACTAGCTTAATGAGTTTTGACAGACAAAGTTAAAATAAAATACGTAGTTATTTTATTTATGAGGAACAATATATTCAACTAGGTCAATTTGCATTGACATGCTTATAATGTAAAAAAAGTGTATGCTGCTGAGCATGAGAAAATGTCTAGGGTCGCATAACAAAATATATGTATAGGAGGCCTCATATAAAAGTATATAAACGTGAGAGGCCACGTATATGAGTGAGACCTAGAATAGCCATTTGATAAGAAAAGTAGGGTTTTGAAGCTTGTATGCTAAGAAGCACAAGTTCAAAGTAAAAAACCATAATGCAACTAAGACAGTCAAGTTAAAGAGGAGTAGGACGCCAAGTTTTTGGCCAAGAGACAAGAAGCTAATTTTTTTTTAATCTTTGTACTAAGCCTCATACATGGAGGGTAAAAGAGTAAAATACTAAATTTATCGAGAAGCAGGAGCTTTCGTTTTACTCTTTGTGCTAAGCCTCACACGTTAAGGGCAAAAAGTAAAACGCCGAATTTGACAAGAAGCAAGAAACTCACATTTTATTCTTTGTGCTAAGCCTCGCACGTTGGAGGCAAAAGAGTAAAATGCAAAATTTGACAACAAGCAAGAAACTCACATTTTACTCTTTTGTGCTAAGCCTCACACGTTGAAGGCAAAAGAGTAAAATGCCAAATTTGACATAAGCAATAGTTAACGTTTTTACTCTTTGTGCTAAGCCATACACGTTAAGGGAAAAAGAGTAAAAAGCCAAATTTGACAAGAAACAAGAGTCCACTTTTTTACTCTTATGCTAAGCCTCACACGTTGAGGGTAAAAGAGTAAAATGCCAAATTTGGAAAGAAGTAGGACGTCTATGCTTGGTCTTTGAGCAAAGTCGTACAAGTTTTGACTTAGAAGAAAAACGCACATGTCAGCAAGGCACACACGTTGGGGAAACTAGGGTTAGGAGAGCTTCCATTTCTCAAATTAGGGTTTGAAAGTATTTTTTGGCACGCTTGTAAGTGTCGCAAGTCCTATTTTTAAGCTTTCGAAAACCCTAAATTAAATTCTTTTTCACTCATTCACATTAGTTGTTTCTGACACAATGTGAATGAGGTTAGATTTTTAGACAGTAGAAACTATGAAGTTGTGTCTGACACAATTTTAACTTTGAATCTAAGCACACCTGTGGTATTTTAATCGAATAGATTCATGTATAAATCTATATAAGTGTTTTAGTAAGCTAATATTGCTCAGTTGAGCGTGAATATCAACATGGGTAATTTTTGGGAATTCAGATGTGGAATATAACACCAAAATAATACTCAAATTGCTCTATACTAGTGCGTAATCCATCCATGAGTTTGAGATTTTATGTAAAAAATCATAAAACATCGGGGAATGTTGTAGTAAGCACCAGTGTTATTCTGATGATTACGTATGTAATGAATGTTGATTCAATTCATCAATTTTGATCGTATATGTAGATGGTCATACATATAAACAAAGGACATGGATAAGTGATAAGCGCATAATTTACATGATTTCAGTGTCAAAACCATACTAATAAATGCTATATTTCTCGCATATTACTTGTCATTACTCTTGTTTTGTTTTATTTGTTTCTATTAGGTGATTATCCCTAGAAGAGTGAAAGTGTCTAAAAAAGAGCTAAGAAATGAATTTCTCCAAGTATCTAAGTGTCCAAGTCAAAGAGAAGTGGAAGAAGTACAACAGAAAGGAGTAGAGATGCTCAAGAACATGAGACGGGCCAAATACCAAGTTAAAATCGTTCAAACCCAGAGTTTTTTTATCATCATCTTGAAGATAATTGAAAAACAAAGAAAACGCAAAAAGAATAAGGTCATACCGACATCAGACGAAGAAGTTATGAGCAAAAAAAATTTAATATTAAAGATTTAGTTCACAAACCGTATGCATTTGAAAGGTTTATAAACTGGATTTGTAAACCGTACTCTTCTGAATTTTATTTTTAAAAGGGTTTGCAAACCTAGTTTGCAAACCTTTTTCAACTATTTTCACGAACCGTTTTGGGTCTTTATTTCCTACTTAGGATGAGTTATTTTAGGAAAGGGTTTCCTAAACCGACTAGGAAACTTGAGGTCCAAGCATTAAAGACTATAAAAGAAGACATCTAAGGCTCAAACGAGACATCTTGGAGGGAATCTCTACAACTTTTTACCTCTCATACTACAATTCTACATCAAAAACCTAGGGTTTACTACTTTAGGGGGAAACCATTCTTCTTTTTAATATGAGTAGCTAATCCTTTTGTTGATTGAGGATGAATTCAATGTTCTAAGCGTGAAGGTTTATTAGTTAATACAAGTTTGTTTGAAGTTATTATCATAATCGTTTGTTTTCACTATATCTATGGTTTTTGATTGATTTCTTAGATTGTTTGAAGTGCATGCTAAATTAATTTATTGATCATTCTATTGCTAGTAGAGAGTTGAGCGATCCGTAATTGTCGATCACCTCCTACACAAGTAGAGAATGTGAAACCTTGCAGATGGATTCTGTGAAGTAATCTTGTGTGAAGACAACACTAGCAAGTGGACCGAGCAAACTGAATCTAACTGCTAGGATCAAACCTAAATTCACAAATCTTAAAGCGTTCGATCGAGTTACACCTTGTAAGCGTGCCTCAAGGCATCTTAGTTGGTATAGACTCCGATGACTAAGCGTACCTGTTATACGATGAATAAATGAATTTTGGGGATAGCTAAGCGTACCTGCTATTCTACGGTTGGTGATGAATGGTTCTAATGAAAGATAAATAAGTATACTAATTCAGTCAATGTTTGGTAAAAAATAATGACTCCCTAATCATATTTTCTTATTATTATACTTTTTAATTTACTTTAATCAAACCAATCCCCCTTAGTTATTTACTTTTATTCTTAGTTGATAATCTAAATAACATCTCAATTATACAGCTCTCTGTGGAACGATCCTTACTACCGCTATATTACTAGTTAATTAGTGGGTAATATATTTTTTAATTTGTTTCACTTACGACACGCATCAATAAGCACCTATTTAAGTTTTTTTTTTTCAGAACTTTAAAGTTTAGTATTTTCTCAGATCCGAGTCTTCAAAGATAATTTACTATTTTATCCTTGTCAAAAACCCACCATCTACAATAGTATATTATCAAAAACCAAGACACAGAGATGTGAGTGTGTGTGTGTGCCACGCGCGTATATACATATACTTATAGTGGCTATATAATATTTTAGCAACTTCATAGTTAGGGTAACAAATTTTTTTTGTTATCATTTTTTTCCCATATTAAAGGCACACATCTAAATCAACTCGTGGTACACGATCACTTATCCAACATTGTTAGAGCACTATGCGGTTGAACCCTCCAAGCGTTGGTATGTCAAGTTTTGTTGTCAAATTTAGTTCCGAAACTCGAGCGCTTTAGTAGATTGCAAATTCAAATTCGTTAGATTAGACTAGCTAGGAACCCATGAACACCTGAAGACGCATAGAAGACAAACTAAGACGTCATCCTTCAGTTCGAGGTTAGTAACTACAGAATTGACTTGTTCCATTTATATGTATTGTCCGCACAAGTCTTTTTTTATTGAAACATAATATACGAAGTTAAGTTTGTTACATTGATTTTCATATTGGTGACTTGGTCATTATATTGTGATCAAAGTATCAAAACAAAACATATACAATAGTTGCTTCAACAACTTAAGTATATGGAGTTATAAAGTTTCTATGGACTTTGTGTTTCGAATATTTGACTAATTGGTAACTTATTATTATTTAGTGTGTTGTACTCCCTAGTGAATTCGTTCCTTAATATATATGTTAGAAAACAATTTCAGAAGCATGGTTTAAGGAAGTAGACATGTGAAACTTGTTTCTTAGTTGAAAAAGAGATCCAGAACCGGTCCCAGGACCGATCCATGGAACATGAATGATCCCAAGATTGATCCATAGTAGGAAGGATCGATCTCAGAACCGATCCTGACTATATCTAACTTATTTTACAATTTTGATTTATCTGTTATCTTCACGGGTTTTTGCATATATTAAGATGAACGCGATTTAGATTATAAATGTTCATAAATGTTGATATAATGTCTAAAGATGTTTTAAAATCTAATTTCTTAATGTTCAAGTATACTCCTTTGGAATGCGTATATCCTGCCGTTGTAGATGCTCGGAGAACAAGTTCTTGAAAGACTGATCTGACTAATCATTTTTCATTCGAAGAGCAAAAATTATACTGTGATATTAAGGGAGATAGGTCCATAAGTAGAAGCAGAGAAAGTGGCTCAAGGGATGAAGTTCTTGGTAAGATTAGGATTCCTGTGCCAGAAACTACTGTAAATATTGGCGATCTTGAATCTGTTGGTGGGGAATGTGAAGTTCCTAGTGATGCTGGGGTAAAGTCAATCAGATAGGAAAAGTTAGACTATATTAGTAGCAAGCCTCATGCTTTCAGTGGTATGTGTTACTTCAGATGGACCAATTACTGATTCTAAAAATCTATGACTTAGGTTAGCTGTTGATAGAGAGAAGTGTGGAAGAAGTTCCTTCAAATTAATCTAGTTGGTTAGATGGATCCGTAGATATGGGATTCGTTAGTGCAAATGGTCTTGGTTTAAAGCGAGAGGGACCTGGATTTGTGGATTGAGCAGAAACTATTGGGCTTGACATAAAAGAGTTAGTTAGCGAGACTAGGTCAAAAATGGATCCTATTGATGTTCATGGGTTAACTAGTTCCTCGGCATCCGATGGTAAAACTGGGTTAAAGTGGGATCATATGGGGTAGTGGGTGAAGTCCGTTAGTGAGGAATCAAATCAATCAAGTCCTTTAGTTGGGAAAGCTGGAGAAAGCAGGGTTATGTCGGCTAGGCTAGTTAAGTCTGGATATTCAGGTGGAGAAATAGGTTCATTGTTTGCTATTCCGCGAGATTATGAAGCTTATTTGAATGTAGAAACTCTTGATTTTGCTGACTTAGTGAGTGACTAATGGGTTGTTAACCGACTAAAATTTTTCCTACACTTTTTACAATATTTAGTAGAGTAGCAAGTAGGGATTCGTTCCCACAGAGAACATGGAAGTTTTATTTGCTTTTGACTTCTTAGGTAATCAGGGGGGTTGTTGAGTCTCTAAGCCAAACTATACTAAACTAAACTAAAAGCCAAGTGAACAAAGGTTGTGAATAAAAATATAAAATATTGGTTAGAGGTTTCATCTTCCATCACAAAACAAGCTCCTCAATCGATTAGAATCAACATCCGCTCTCTCTTTATACCAACAACCCTAAAGTATCCCCAATCGGTGTAATACTTCGTTAGGCCTCCATATGTCAAAATATACTACAATCGTTAATATATGAATTCCTTTTCAAAATATAACCTAATGTTTTATCGCTAAGAGATTCAATTTGAGAAAAGATTTAAATTCTATGAGACGGGTTATTCATATATAATAAAAATCCAATCGTGTTATATTCAACCTATGGCAAGCTTTACTTGTGATTTTCTTCACGATTCGCATCGCTAGTGATCACAAATTACTACTAGTTATTAGGGCTATTGATAAAATTATCTAAGATTCCTAATTAGCTATAGATAAGTTATTAAGGATATTTAATTCGCGATTTTAAACATACCCAAACAACTAAATCATATTACATGAACATAATCACATAATTGTTATACGTAGTAAAACATGAACGATAAAAAGAGATAATGAAAACTAAAACTGACCAGCCAGATTGATTCAGATGTTTAGAACTTCCGATTACATCTCTAACCATAGAAGAATCATCTATTCATGGGTTTACTAAAACCCATGGAAAATATAAAAGAAAAGAATTAAGGAGAATAAGAAGAGAAAATATCCTAGTTCCCCCCTTTAAAGGGGTAGAACAAAATCTGCTCTTTTTTTCTGTGGAGAAGTTGTGTAGAAAATTGTATCTAGGCTCTCCTTGATATAGGCATTCGTAACTTCCACTTGATGCCTACCCAACTAGGAAACCTAAACTCATTAAACTATTCCACCTCCTTTTGATCTTTATCCAACTAGAAGACTTAACCTCCTCAAAAACCAACAAAAACCCTATTTTTCACGCCAAAGGTGAGCCCAAAACGCGTCTCTTCTTTTTCTTCACGCGCTGCCCAATAAGGCCAATGGATACCAAATCCAAGTTGGTTTCATGGTTTTGCTCATAACTTCTTCATTCGAACTCGGAATGACCTCATTCTTTTTACGTTGGCTTTTTCTTTCAATTATCTACATGTTGAATGATTTTTAATTTTTCTTTAATTTTCTTCACTTGTCGCACTTCACTTCCTTAGCGCTTTTAAAGTTGTTTCCACTTCTTTTGGTTGAATCGTCCTAACATGAGAAAAAAAAGAAGAAAACAATAGTAACACAAGGTAGAATGGAAGAAATATAACTAAGAAAAGTATGGAATTGATACTCAAAACTTGTAAAATATGCACCTATCAAATCCCCCCACACTTGCGTTTTGCTAGTTCTCGAGCAAACTAACTACCTACACTAACTTACTTCAAACTAATCGTCGAGGATATGGTTGCACTTAGCATGTAAACCCCTAGGTGTCCATAGAGGATGAGTTATAGTCTCGTGAGGGTTTACAAGAGGTATACCCATAAAATCTAAATTCCAACTTCCAAACATTCCAGAGCACATGCATCTAAAGAGCTACGAAGACAAAAAGTTTCTGCATACTAATAATAAGAAGTTAGAAGTATCAAAAAACGTTATCCTCATGCTAAACTCTTGAGTTAGGAGAAAACCACCATATGAAAGAATCCATCCTCAAGAGCGATCAAATAAGCATTCCGCACTACTTCTGCCTCACCAATAGGGTTTTATGAAATTGAACTCAAAACACGCACTTTATGGTTCTCATATGTGAAGGAAGATAAAAATCATGCACACGTTGATTGGTGGAAAGGAAACGTAACCTTCCGAATCAGTTTTTTTTATTCCATAGAAACGTGGGACAAAAAAACCTTTTATTGTTTTTATGATGATATCTAAGAAAGAAAATTAACCACTATGCGAAGATGGGAACACTTACTTACCTTCTCACCCGATCTACAATCAGCACCATTCTCACAGCGAATAAAAACTTCGTAGGCTTCAACTATTGATGATAAACTCTTGAACTTCGTAGAACTTTGATAACTTTTACCGTTTTTTTCAATTTCTTGTTGCTTGAAACTTCTCTATAAATTTCTTCTTTCCCATGGCGTTAACTAATGATATAACACACTAACTATGAAATTAAAATGCATATATTTTTATATTTTTATTTTTTTACTTATATATATATATACCATAACAACTGCAAAAATAATGAAACTGAAATTAACATGGCCATGCGGAAAGGACTTAAGCACCCGATTCTTCGCAATTTGTATTGCCTTGATATATAAATTTCAAAAACTTATATTTTTTCTTTTCTTTTTTTTTTCAATTTGTTTTGTCTTTACTTTTGATATAAAATTTTGCTCATCTTTTTGTTGTTTGTAAACCTTGGTTGTATTCAACTTTTTTCGTGATTTTGATGTTGCTCCGCTTGTCGATGATGATGTGTCTCTATTGCTGCTTTGTCGAGAGAATGGTACCAACCACAAACAAGACTACAAGATAGAGTTAACAATTCTGATGAAACCCTCATGATTTACAGAATTATCACTGAAGAGATCAGAAAAGTGTTGAAGGGGTGCGAGGTTGGGTATCTCATCATTCTATCCGGAATTTGTGCAGTTGACACACACTCTAAACGATAATTTTTTAGACAACTACAAAGAGTTGAAGGTCTGGTGCCTCGCTTGATGTAAAAAACGGGTAGTCACTACTAATGATTGATCATCTCCCTAATATTGTAATCTTTCAGGGCGGTTTAATTCCCTTTTTGTCAGCTCTTTCCTCTTAACAACTAAGAAACCCGAATATAGTTTTCTAATACTTCTAAGTTATGTTATTTAGGTAAATGCTCCGTATGTAAACTTAGATAGAAGTATACTAAGTGACTCTAAATATTTAAAAGTTGGAGGTTTTCATATAAATATGTACAAAAAGTTAAAAAAATTCCACTTGCAAAAGTGAATACTAAAATTCTAAATGCTTAACCACTCCCCCACACTTACACTTTAAATTTTCCTCAATGTAAATTGAATCATCCAATGTAATATTCAAGGTGGGAAATTTATACTAATGATATGCAAAACTAAGATAACTAAAAATAAAAAGGTGATGATAGAAATACAAAACCAATGGGTTACCTCCCATTTAACGCTTAGTTTAACATCCTCAGCCTAACCTTCTGGTTTGTCCGTACACCAACAATCTGAAAATCTGAGGATCCATCTAGATAACAATATGCAATTCTAATAACAGCTTCACACCGACGTTAGCATATGATAGCAATAGTGAAACTATTACTCAATAAAAATTACCCCCACACTTAGTCCTTTTTACACTTGGAAATGTATAAAGAACATAAAACAATGGAACTTCTACTGGTTCCTCATGGGTAATCTGCACATTGTTATAATCAAGCAATTATAATGGTGAGAAGCAAAATAATTTATAACAACTTTCGAAGCACATAAATTGAACCCTAGGTGAGGTATTTTCCTAAAAGTTGGGTTAAGAATTTGATAATCACATAAAGGTTCCGATATAGAGTTAGAAAAACCTTCTCAATTTTTACTTGGTATGTGGTGATCTACCGTTGAAAGCTCCCTTGGGTCTTCTAAGCAATCAATCTTTTCAGTCTCATTCTTAATCAAACCTTCTTCTTTGAAAATTTCAGCAATATCATATTCTGAATCTGAATCTTCATCAATTAGGCCTTCGATGAAACCCTTGAAATTCAAAACATTGGTTTTATTATACCAACTCTCATCCTTTTAAATAGGTGAATGATCTTTATTATGATCATGATTTAGAATAATTTCATCATTGTTATAGAGGCTTCCTAAAGGTTGTTCTTCTGCATAATCATCATCAATCAAATAATCATTACTATCCATAGGCATTTCAGAATAATTATGGCTTTGAGACCAAACTCTTCTTTATCCCTTTCTTTCTTATACTGATCGACTTCTCTTCTTATGTTGTTCACCCCTATTTGAAGTTCATGGAGTGATTCATTAATAACTTGATGATGTTCAGCTATCACTTGAATCAGTTGGTCAAGACATTCTTTAAAACCTGGATTCTCCATGCGTGGTGCTCACTAAGTGGTTCCAATGTTGATGGAATGATCTTTAATTGAAGAAGAAACTGATCAAGTGTATGCTCAAATCTTGAAGATAGATGATTAGAAGTAAAACTATCCTCCCATCCTAGTGGTTGTTCACCTACATACCTACCATATGATTGTTGGTATGTAAGAAAATTACCAAAAGGAACTGTGGGATATTGATCATGACCAAAGGATTTGTTGTGATTGTACCCCATGGTTGGTTGGTAGCTATCAAAATATTGAGAACTAAAATCAAACTTATTACCATTATTATCTACTTGATCTTGTGCACCATACATGTTATTTCCATAAAGAAACATGATGATACACAAAAAATTGGGGAAACAAAATTTAACTATAAATCTAAAAAGTAAAATAATAAAGTAATCTACCCATGCACCAACGAGTTGTTTCCACTATGAAAATCTAAAAACTTGGAACACATTAAAAAAAACACATAAAATAGAACAAAATAAATCTCAAATAAAAACAATTTCTACTGCTCCCCGGCAGTGGCTCCAAAATTTGATGGGTTATAAACCGACCAAAATATTTCCTATACTTTCTACAATAATGAGTAGAGTAGCAAGTAAGAATTCGTTCCCATAGAGAACATGGAAAATTATTTTTTTCTTTCGACTTCTTAGGTAATCAAGAGGGTTGTTGAGTTTCTAAGCCAAACTATACTAAACTAAACTAAAACCAAAGCGCATAAAGGTTGTGAATAAAAAATATAAAATTGGTTAGAGGTTTCATCTTTCATCACCAAAAAAGCTCCTCAATCGATTAGAATCAACATCCACTTTCTCTTTATACCAATAACCCTAAAGTATCCCCAATCGGTGTAATACTTCATTACGCCTCCATCTGTCAACATACACTGCAATAACTAATATATGAATTCCTTTTCATCAAATAACCTAATGTTTTATCACTAAGAGATTCAATTTGAGAAAAGCTTTAAATTCTATGAGACGGCTTATTTATAAATAATAAAAATACAATCGTGTTATATTCAACCTAGGCCAAGCTTTACTTGTGATTTTCTTCACAATTTGCACCGCTAGTGATCACAAATTACTGTTAGTTATTAGGGTTCTTAATAAAATTATCTAAGATTCATAATTAGCTACAGATAAGTTATTAAGGATATTTAATTCGTGATTTTAAACATACCCAAACAACTAAATCATATTACATGAACATAATCACAAAATTGTTATACGTAGTAAAACATGAACGATAAAAAGAGATAATGAAAACTAAAACTGACCAGCCAGATTGATTCCCATGTTTAGAACTTCTAATTACATTTCCAACCATAGAAGAATCAGCTACTCATGGGTTTACTAAAAACCACAGAAAATATAAAAGAAAAGAATTAAGGAGAAGAAGAAGAGAAAATATCCTAGTTCCCTCTTTAAAGGGGTAGACCAAAATTTGCTCTTTTTTTCTGTGGAGAAGTTATGTAGAAAATTGTATCTAGGCTCTCCTTTATATAGGCGTTCGTAACCTCCTCTTGATTCCTACCCAACTAGGAAACCTAACCTCAAACTATTCCACCTCCTTCTGATCCTTATCCAATTAGGAGACTTAACCTCCTCAAAAACCAATAAAAAACCTATTTTTCACGTCAAAGGCGAGCCCAAAACGTATCCCTTCTTTTTCTTCCCGCGCAAGCCCAATAAGTCCCAATATATACCAAATCCAACTTAAATTAACGGGTTTGCTCAAAATTCTTCATACGAACTTGGGATGACCTCATTCTTTTTGTGTTGGCTTCATATATCAATTATCTACAAGATGGTGATAAGAATTCCTGGATTTTGAATGATTTACAATTTTTCTTTAATTTTCTTCACTTGTAGCAATTTTCTTCCTTAGCGTTTTTAAAGTCGTTTCCACTTCTTTTGGTTGAATCATCGTAACATGAGAAAAAAAAAAGAAAAAAAAAGAGTAATACAATGTAGAATTCAAGAAATATAACTAAAACAAGTATAAAATTGATATTCAAAACATGTCAAATATGCACCTATTAGTGACCTTTTTATGCAACATTTCATGGTAGAATTCTGTTTCTTATGTCAGATAGATCAGGAGATGCAAGATTCGTTGATTACTTTATCACAAGTTCAAGAGGGGCTTGTGATAGGTGGGATGCTTAGTTATATTAGTTGGTATAAATCCAAAGATGAAGACAGTGAAACTAGATCAAATGCTAGTACAGTAGCTGAGTCAGGTGGTTCAGCAAAAAATGGAATCATAGTTGCTTATTGGTTATCTGATCCCTCGACATAAGTAGGTGATCTCAGTCTTTATTATTAGGCAGGATTGTTGGTGGTGAAAAAAGTGAAGTAATATCAATTGATCAGTTCTTTGCTTGACTTCGTTGAGATTGTTTGGTTTTTAGATCTACGACTGTTACTATTGGGTCAGTTGATCAGAACTTTGTTGTGTGAACATGAACTTCAGTTTCTTAAATTTCAAATAATGTAGATCGAAAGGATGCTTGTTCCTTTATTCCAATTGGTAAAGTGTGCGAATATATAGGTTTTGTAGATTCTAACATAACATAATTCGGTCTAAAGTTTGGTGGATAAGAGGCACCAGGTCCTTATAGTGAGTTAAGGATGTTAGGTTAGCTAGTTTCTTCACATCAGTTCGTAATATTTATTTGGCTTAGAACAAGGAGGAATTCTATAGGTAAAGTGCATCAGGTTCCACTAACGCTCGAGAAGTTTTGAAAGCAGCAAAAAAGATGAAAGTCAGACATTTAAAAGCAGTAGTGATATGTGAAACAAGAACAAGTCACAAGCGTGCAAGTGACAAGTCAAGAACGAAGAGGGGGATCAAAACCCATGAAAAAGGTATTTCCAAGGGGTCACCCTTCATCTACGCTTGTTGTAGGGGCTTCAAGAGAGAGAGAACATGGAGATTCATACGCCCTGGCGCATGCAATATCTTTTCCTTGAGACCAGTTACGCATGCAGTGAAGTAGCTAGGACAAGTGGGTTTTCATCTAGGTGAAGAGAAAGACATAGTGTAGGCTAGCCAAGGGCAGGAGAAGTGTTCGAAGTAGGTCGACGTGACAAGCATTAGTTTCCAGGACCCTTACTTGACTATATCTTCTTTGCTGCCCCTTTTGTTAAATTCTGGACCTTACTGCATCCTTCTAGACTTTATCCAAGCCTTGTGACATTTACCTACCCGACTCGCCCTTTTTTAAGCTATGTCGGCAGTCTTAATCCAACTTACTCAACCGAGGAATACGCGAAACCCAACTCTTTCTTTATCTAGCATAATCCGATTTGGCCTCAATTCGCCTCTCGTTTAAAGTCTTCTTTGGGATCAATAAGCCTCTAGTTTGATGATAGGTGTCTAAAACACCTTAATTAGTATTAATTGGTTATGCTTTCTTTGTTATTTTTCTTGTATTTTGTGCGGTATTTAGTCACATGGAGTAAAGGAAGAAGAAGTTATTCAATTGGGTTATTGTTTGAAGAGTTAAGCAGGGGGCAACCCCTATCTTATCACTGGGTTCCTAAATTCTATATTCAAAACAATTAGGTTGACCACTTTTTTGAATCATCAGGTTTATTTTTCCAATTCACCACCAGGTTCTCTACCGCCGGCTATCCGTGGTCAACGGATGTAGTTTTAGGGATGAAGATGGTATGTTGGGTATTTCAGACTCAGGCTGATATTTCTGTGATGGGTTTGGAAGAAAAAAGAAGTGATAAAGCCGAGAGAAATCAGGAAGGAGATATCGCTGAATGTTAGATGGGAGAAAAAAAAAGATGGGTTGGTCTCATATTCGAACAAATAGGCAAGAAATATAGCTTTAGACCGTGAAACCAAGAAATTGCCGAGAAGGTGGATATGTTGTTGTCGTAATTGGAGTTGCAGAAAAATTGATGGTTCTAGTGATTATCGTGAAGTAGAATGATGGGTATAAGAGAATTAGAAAATGGGTATTGTTGTTCGAGCTCAAGTAAGAAATCTAGGAAGAAATGGTGAGCTGTCATAGAAGAGAATTAGAAGACAGGGAAGAGAATGGTGGTGCTGTTTCAAGTAGGTAAACGATAGAGAATGGGCTAGAGTTGGATATTCAGAGAGAAACTAGCAGAGAAGAGGCTCGGTATGTAAATGAATTATTGTGTGAGATGGTTTTATAGCAGTGAGAAATCAGTCAAAGGTATGAATGTTTTGCCATGTTCGAGACACAAAACAGGGAAGAAAGAAGATTGTTGAAAAATCAATGACTGAATGGTTGTTGTTTTTGTGTGTGAATGTATGTATGCATGGAAAATTCGGAGCGGCTAAAAACACCACAACACACTTAACTCCTTCACTGTCAGAAGCCGCACGCATGATGTTTGAAGAATTGCGTAAATGAAACTTAGCCGTGAAATTTGAGTAGCATGTCGTTCTAGTGTAACTGGCAGGTTTAGCTATTGAATGTTTGAAGCTGCATGTCAGTTCTGGGAGACTGAATATAAGAAAGTTTGTGGGCTTTTTTTAGAGTCCATTTTAGGCTATGAGATTTTCGGGCTTGACCTAGATTTGGAAACCTAGAGTTTCTGAGTTTACAAGGAAGAGGGTATAAAAGGGGAGGAACTTCAACAAGATTGGACATATCTCATCTCTTCCATTGGTTTTATACGGTTTGATACAAGTTTGAAAAGAAAGTCGCCATAATTGAATTTTACACTTCTAGGATTTTCTTAAACTTATTTTCTTCTTGAATTTAATTTGTGCAAAAGTTATGAGTAGATAAATATCTTATTGTTGGTTACAGATTAGTTAATTTTACAATACATAGTTTTTGCTTAATAAATTAGTTTTGTTTCAAATGATCGTTCATAACTCACCATGAATATCGCCACATATGATTGAATACGTATTTGTTTAAGTACGAAATTAAATAGATTTCTATTAATACATAGAGCTAAATTAGGCTTGCTAGTACGAAAACGTTGACAAATCTTGATTACATGTAGCATATTGTGATTACGGATTATAGTGATACTTTCTTGTACTCGTATGTGAATTATGACCTATGTTAAATTGTCTACTCGGGTATGTCAATTACATTGATTAGCCTATTTCACCAATCTTAAAGCTCCAAGAGAGTTAAAACCTAATTGTGTTTTTACACATTGGGATATTCTTTAAGTAGAATTTATATTTGCGTCGTTGTGTAATTGTGATGATTTTAAAAAATTAACGGGATATTCTTGCGATTCTAGGACTTTCAACAATAAGAGATTAAAATTCAATTCTAATTATTAGTACAAGAATATCTTTTGTGAATGAAAACGAAACCTTAATCAATATTCTCAACTCATTGATTACTTTATACTATTTTCTAGCTTTCTTAATTAGCTTTAATCACTTTCAATAATTCTAAAAAATCTCTCTTTTACATAAGACAATAAAACCGAATAACTACTGAGACCTCTTTTTAGGAACGAATTCTTTCTTACCATTGTGCTTAATTTAGAGTTTGCTAATGAGAAAGTAAATAATTTTGACGGATATACACCGCTAAAGAATGGTTGTATTATCTACCTTATGGTAGTGTCACAACCTGGAACTGTCTAAAGAAACTTTTTTTAACGACATATTTTCCTGCATCAAAGGAAACACAATTCTTAAAGAAATTTGTGGGATTAGACAGATGGCAGGAAAAATATTATATGAATGCAGGAAATGTTATAAAAGATTGGTGACCAGCTTCCCACATCATCAATTTAGGGACCTAATGATAATCTAGTACTTCTATGAAGGTCTTCAACCGAGTGAAAGAAATCTCCTTGATAATGCAGGTGGTGGTGCATTAGTGAACAAGACAATAACACATACGAGATAGTTAATTGAGAGCATGGAAGCAAATTCTCAGCAATTCTCTAACCGTGGGACGGAACCACTCATTAGGAGAGTTAATAAAATCAACAAAGTTATTGAACTCCATCAACAAATGGGTAATATGGCAGGAATAATGAAAAAAATTGCAGCAGTGTGGTAACATCTTTCTCAACTTATGAAGAGGGCAATGAACAAGCTAACGATATCTTCCTAAATCAGCAAAGAAGTATGATTCATACTCCAACAATTAAAATCCAGAATTGAGAGATCAAACAAACTTTAGTTATGCAAACAAGCAAGATGCGGCTTAACAACCTATTTTCAACCATCATACGGGGTTCCAACAACAACAACCTCAAAATCAGAATTCAAACATAGAAGAGTTGTTGAATACTTTCATGCAAATGACCGATGATACGGTAAAAGACTTGCAAACACAAGTTATTTTTATGGCTAGTAAGTTTAATCAATTTAAGGCACAAAATAGTTAACCCAAGAGGGAATGTTAATACTATTATATTGAGAAGCGGTACATAAATTGTGCAACCAAAAATTACTAATACGGGGAGTACATAGACCCAAAAAGGGCCATTTTGGAGGGAGAGAATGTTGATTCACCCCAAATTCACGAGGTACCTAAATCTAAACCTAAAACTCATATTCCTACTTATGTTCCTCTTTTACCTTTCTTTTGCAGATCTGCTGTTTCAAAGAAGGTGGAACAAGACAAGGAGATATTAGACGTTTACAAGATGATACAAGTGAACATTCCCCTCATAGATGCTATCAAGCAAGTTCCCAAGTATGGAAGGTTCTTGTCTAATATACAAACATTCAAGAACAATTGATCGAGGAATAAGATTAATAGAAACTACAAGGAGTTCTTCGTCTCCGACCTTGTTAGTTCCAGAAAATTACGATATAAACTCGATTTATATAGATCTTGTGAGGTAGAATAAATTAGTCATCTCTATAAGTTTTGAAGATATTAATACCTAATTTTCGATGCTTGCTTTGACATTCTTTTTACATGCCTCAAAACAAATAGATTCCCATTACCTTGATTGAAAAGTATCTGAAGGAAGTTAGAGGCAGTGTAGCACTAGTCTTCACGAAGGATTGTGGAGTAACTCTTAGGCATATAAAGGATGTCATCTAGGGGAATCGTATGCGTAGGGTCTTGCGAGATCCAAGAGACGTAAGGGGCACAACTGCAACTGAATATCTTGGAGGGTTATTCGGTCTCAACTATATTCCAGTACGAAGTTTAGTAGTATGCTAGTGACTGTAGCGGCTTAATACAATGTTTGTTCAAACTGGATGAAGTCCCGAGGTTTTTCTGCTAGATTACAGTTTTCTTCGTTAATAATATTTCTGGTATCTTGTGTTATTTCCCTTTCATATTATATTATTTATCTTTATAATTGAAATATCATAAGTAGTATGTTAAACAACATAGATAGTTTAACTCGTGAGTAAAGATCCTACAAGACTTGATCTTGTGACATAGATCATACAAGACTTTTTCTTGCTGAACTCAAATCTTGAAGTTGAAAGACGTACTAGGTTAACCTTGTACTTACAATGTTGAATGCGGATCTTATTAAGATTAATTCTTTTGGTATTAAGAATTTAGAAGAGAATATTGTCTTTTAGCACAGTAGATGGGCGACATACCCAACATTGCTAAGATGCTGATAGATAATTTGTTAAAGCGGAATATGGATTGGAAGATTGCTGCAATTACGTTGGATAATGCTTCAACCAATGAGGTAGTGGTAAGTGAACTTATTGAACACCTAAAACCAGATAATGGATTCCTCTTAGATGGAAAATTATTCCAACTTCGGTGTTCTGCTCATATAATCGCCATTATTGTTGATTTTGGAACGGAACAAATAAAAGAAGAAATACAAAAGTTAAAAACTTAGTAAAATTCATAAAGTCTTCACCTCAAAGACAACATAAATTTGAAGAAGTTTGCTTGCAAGTAAATGCTACAAAGAAGAAGTTAATTCAAGATAATGACACGAGGTGGAATTCCACGTATATGATGCTTGAAACAACACTTTAATTCAGGAAACCATTTAACCGATATGCGAAGTTTGAGTTTGAATTCCTTAAAGTTGCTCAAGGCGAGGAAGATTGTAACAATGCAAGTAGTCTTTCGACTTGCTTGAAGGTATTCTATGAAATCACCATTCTCTTTTGAATTACAAAATACGTAACCGATAATCGTTATTTTGATATTGCTTGCTGTTTATACATAGAAATATGTAAGTGGTGCAATTCTGAAGATAGATCAATCTTAAAAAATGGCACTAAATATGATGGAAAGATTTGAAAATTATTGGGATATCACTAGTACATCTTTTGCAATAGCTTCTATTTTAAAAATCTGCTGAAGAAATTGTATAATGAATATATAGCCCGTTATGCTTCTTCAAGTCATGTATATTCAGGAAACATCCCTGCAAATGATTCTTAACATTAAAAATTCAGTTTCAGATGGTAGTTGTGGTGGTTCGATACCTTCTCAAAGTTCATTTACTTCTAAACTAAATTGTTTCATAGCATATCTTGAATCTAGAAAGTTCACAAAATACGGTTGTTCTAACAGATCTAGAGCAATACCTAATGGATTATGCTCTCCCCGTACGAAAAGGAAGTGTTATGATTAATTTGAATGATACCAATTTTGATGTTTTGGGATGGTGGAAATTTTATTGATCCAAGTATCCAATTGTAGCATTGCTGTCGTGTGATATTTTAGCAATTCATGGATCCTCTGTGGCTTCTGAATTTGTTTTCAGCACTAATGATAGAATTGTAGATAAACATCGTTCTTCAATGCTTCCAGAGACTATTGAATCTTTGATATGCGGACAAGATTGGATAAGAAGTAGGCTGGAGATTAAGTTACATTTTCAAACTATTCAAACTATTCATATTATCCAACAATTTATATGTATTGGTATATGGATTCACTCCTTGTGGTTCATGTGGTGACTAACCATTTTCTTATGTTAGATGAAGGACTTGGTTTGGATAATCCTGCTCTTAAGACTTTTTAGATGCAGTTGATCAACTGCAAAAAGAGAAAGGCGATGGAACTAAACGTGATGGAATACTGAGCAGTGTCAGATATTGTCTGACTGATTTTGTGTTTGCAAAGTAAAGTTTATATATTACTTCAAATTTTTTGAATCTTTTTATTGTGGAATTTTTTATGCCTCGACTAATCTATTACATGGATACTATATATATGTATATACATATTATTTTATTTGTTTTGTGAAGTTTCTAACTTTATAATATGCATGGTATGCTGGAGAGATATATGATATCGCATGTCATGTAACATAATCTTACTTATTAAACTTTCAAATGCATCTGAAACTTATTACACTAGGGCATGATACAACACTAGTAGATGTCTGTTTACGTATCACTAGTTTTTTGTTTTGATTTTCAAACTTTCAGTTAGCTAGTCAGTCTTTTTACTCATTTTTGCACCAAATGCTGGAATTTGGTTTCCGGTCTCTTTTATTATCGTATATGCTAACTTAATCTCAAAAATAACTATGACACAAGCTTGGAATGGAATATTGTAAAGTTATGAACTACTTCTGAATTTGATATGGGATGAAATCCACTTGTTCTACAAAACCTCCAAAAGGAAATAAACAATAATATAGGGTATTTCGATCAAGTCCTGACGAAAGCGCAACTGATTTTCTTTTACCCCTTAAAGACCTTTTCCACAACCTCTAGGAAATCCTTTTCTTAATTATCTTTCTCCTTGACCTGATTGCAAACATTCCCGCTTTACCACCCACACTTTTTTTCCAGTAATTATCTTTTTCCTTTATGAGTTCTGCTAAGACACATACCCTTTCTGGTGGATGATGCCTATTGGTAGTTTTAGAAAAGTGGTAAAAATAGTTCGTTCACTGAAACTTGTGAAGATTTTTGTTAGACCTAATTCTGATTTAAACTTAAAATAAGTAAAATATTTTAACAATATTAAGAGAAACTGAGACTCAGGATTCAACCAAAATCACTTCTAAGTGATTTCTAAAATGATTCTTTAACAATTATAACTGTTTTATTGATTCTGTTTCTTTTCCAAAAGTAGATTTTTAAAATATTAATTGTAAATCATAAGCATGGCACATCAAAAGTTCTTAAGTCCCAGCATACACCATCAGACAAAATCACAACTAATTAGTAAACATCAAAAATCAATTTAAAAACAATGCAAAAGTAATAAAGAATCGAAAATAGTCACCATTTATTCATGAAATATGGCTTCCTCCATTATCCCAGTGACTGGGTTTAGCTCATCAAGCTCAAAACACTCTTAAAAGATAGAAACATGGATCAAAAGTGCTTTACAAAGAAGAAAGAATCAAAAAGAGTAACACAACGAAACATAAACGTTTATAAGTGTTGCAACTGTGTTTGTTACAGTTATGAAACTGTTCTCTGTGTTGCTAAAGAGTTTGAAAAGAACGACCGTTCTTTACTGCGTTTTTCTGTGACTATTCAGAAACGTCTTTCTGGCCTTCTTCTTCTTCCTCCACGAGCAGAGAGCTTTTCTCTCTGAAATTTTTGTACGGGGGGGGGGGGGGGGGGGGGGGGGGGGGGGGGGGGGGGGG
>JAJJMC010014646.1:0-52771 GCA_023531435.1 Papaver californicum | reverse complement strand
TTAAGCATGAGAATAATGTTCTTTATACTTCTAACTTCTTATTGTTAGTGTTCAGAAACTTTATGTCTTCGTAGCTCTTTGGATGCAGGTGTTTTGGAATACTTAGAAGTTGGAGTAGGTTTTGTGGGTAAATCTCTTGAAAACCCTCACGAGACTATAACTCGTCCACTAGGGACACCTAGGGGTTTAAAGGCTTGTTACACATGCTAAGTGTAACCGTTTCCTCAACGAAATGGAGTTGTATTTTAGATTAGTTTAGATTTGTAGTTTGCTCGAGGACTAGCAAAAGGCAAGTGTGGGGGAATTTGATAAGTGCATAATTTATACATTTTGAGTGTCATTTTCTTATACTTATTTTCTATATTTTATGTGAATTACCGTGTGTTATTATTACTTTCGTATTTTATTTGTTTTATTAGGTTACGTCTCTGAAACAAGCGAAATAGAGCTTTACAAGAGAAGAATTGCCAAAGACCCTTTAGAGATCAGTCCATTCCAGGATTTCTACCCTCCATCTTTTAGAGAATTTGATTACGAATCCAATGGCGAAAGAACGAAGTCATTCCGACTTCGTATGAGGAAGTTATGAGCGAAACGAATACTAAGGGCAAAAAGGTCATTTCAAGAGAGACTGCTATTGACAACCTGGCACACGTTAAGGGACACCTTGAATTCAAATATTGATAGAGCACCTGCTCATTTTCTCGGGGCTTCCGAGTTTTAAATATTGATAGAGCACCTACTCATTTTCTCCGGGCCACCTTCTTTCCCTCCCAAAACTTAAACAAGAACACCATGTTTCTGTAAACAGAGCTCGAATGGTTCTTGCTTTGGGAGTCGTTGCTTATGAGGGTTAAAGAGAATGATGATGATCACCATGATGGCTTGGAAGTTGAATAGAGAAAAGAATGGGTAACGATGGAGTGATGGGTTTGCTGATGCCATTAATGGCCGAAGTTGAGTTCGAGATGAACTCGTGTTCCTGATGTTGATCATCTCGAGTCTGCATCTGCTGGTGATGGATAGATTGATTGCTGGCAGTGAAGGTGGTGATGACTGCTGTTGATGCCCGAGAACTTGTTGTGGTCTTGGATGTTGTTACGACAAAGGTTGTCATGGTAGCTATGAGAAACTCGAGTGGCTGTGATCAATCTGTGATGATCATTGCAGTGAGCTAGTCGAGATGAGACGTAATGTTGTTACCATTCAGCAAGCAGGAAAAGATGGTAATCGATAGTTAATGAGGATGAGCTTGGCTGTTGATGATATGACAGTTATAGAAGAGGGACAGTTTGGCAAAAGTCGAGTTTGAAGAAGAATGGCATTTGGGAAGGAGTTGATGCTCGTGAACTGGTGATTCGCAGCGCTGTGATAGTGGTGGACTGGTGATATAGAGTCCATGGTTCTGTTAGTTGTTCACAACAACATTAGTGGCAGTTGAGTAGTTGAGACGTAGTTTAAGTTTGTTTCTTGATGTCGTTCAATTCAGTGACAGTGATGATGGGTTCTTGATAATGAGCAGTCCCAAATGGTTGGTAAAGTTACTTGAGCGGCAAGTCAAGGAAGAACTAGGCCTTGTTTCATACGGAAAGTTGGTCGGTGAATAACTTCTCTGTAAAGAAATTTGAGTTGTACATGGAATAGGGGTCGGTGGTGTTTATTGCCTAAATTAGTTAGGATTCTAAAACTCAAGATACCTAAGCTCTATAAATAGAGTTGTACATAACTTCATATGGAGACCGGGACATAGCTATACATATACAGAGAAGTTACGCATACCTTCACGTACAGAACTTCCCGGACACAGACAGAAACGAGAGAATACCTGGACCTGTAGAGCTTCACGGACAGAAGACGTCGGGTTAGTTTGTGTTTATTTTCTTAGTTAATTTTTATGGCTTTTGAGAAAGCCATGTTGGGATAATTCTCTTTGTTAGGGCGAAAGGATGAACTTGCAGAGATGGTTTTATTTGTGTTTCAAAACTAGGGTTTTCAATTGTATGAACTAAATATCATTAATTTGTCTCTCTCTCAACGTTTTACCGTCTCGACGATTTTTCATGTTCTATGCCACGTATATTTCATTGTTTGATTAGTAGAAAGACTCGTTGAAACCTTGTATTTAATCGTTTTATAAATATTCTTTGACTTTTTATGCCCCGTATACTTAGTACTTCGAAATTCTACCTTAGGTTGAGAATAAACAATTCTTTTTGCAGTCGAGACCCTATGTGATGAATGCAATTAAACCCTAATCTACAATGGATTCCCGGAACCTTAACATTTTCCTCATACTGTTTTCAAACTTTATTAAATAATCTTAATTCTTTAGTTAATTAAATTCTTTATAAAAAAACCTAAAAAAAATATTTTAATCCAAACTCCTCGTGGGAACGAACCGTATTTGATTTTGTCTACATCTTTCGACACTGTGCGCTTGCGGTAAAACAAAGTCGGTTTTCCGACGCATCACCGGGCACACAAGTTTCCATCTACCTAGAATGGTTAGTATCATCTTGAATTGTTCACAAGTTTCCAGACTTTGGAGTTTCATATTTCACTAAAAGTTTATCCCTTACCCCCAAACTTAAATCTAACATTGTCCTCAATGTTCTAAAGATAAATAATTAAAACATGAACAAGGAGAAATTGTTACCTTTCGAGGAAATGAGCTAAGGAAAGATATTACCAAGTTGCATGAGCATGGGTTACCTCCCAGTAAGTGTTAAGTTTAAAGTCTTCAGCCAGAGTAAGAAAAGACTAGTCACCTCATAAAATCATATAGTAAAAGCCGGAACAACTGTGGGTCATCTGAATCAAATTGTGTTATCCCAAATAAAAGGAAAATGCAACAGGGCAAGAAAGTGAACAAATAGAGCACAACCTTATCCTTATCTAATGTCTTGTTTTAGACAACTACATCTAACGGTGGTTCAGATTCAGGCTCTATAAAAGGGTTTAAGTAAATATCTATGAGCTGGATTTCCTCATTAGCGGGATTCGGATGATCAGGTTGTAAAGTCTGAAAAAACTCAACTAAAAACTTAGAAGCACATAATAATAACCTAATAATTGTGGATCCTCAAAGTCAATCATATTTAACTCACACAGTTGATTACAATGAAAGTGGTGGTCATTCGTAAGAAAATGTATCGATTCTGATTTCCTAGAGTAATTAGGCTTAGTCTCAAAACTTAATAACTGACACATTTGAAACTCAAACGTTCCCACAATTGGAAGAATTTTTTTAGTGGGAAAACAAATTACATCTTGGTATTATCGCCTGGGTAAACCACATCAACCAGAGGATGGGTTTCTAATAACTGAACTTCTTTCAGGACATGATTAGGTTCGGAAAAACTCGTATGAAGGTAATCTTGTAAAATTGTAGAGGTGCATATGTAAGTCCCAAGTGAGTTATCTTAAAAGTCAAAGGTGAAGTACAAGGAGAATGATAATCACCCCCAAACTTAAAATTTTCTGTGACTCTAGATAGACTAGTCATAATTTCCCTAATTTCTAGATCATCAGATTCTTGAAAATGGTCAATTGCTTCTTCTAGGTTATAATTAGGTGGTGCACCCTCACTCATATTTAAAATCCCTACGAGTCTATATTCTTTATCTAAGAGTTTTGTTTCTAAATCGCTGGACTCCAAAACAGTATTCTCAGGATAAACCCGTTCCTCTAAACCATCATCGACTTCAAAACAAGGAAATTCTACATCGTCTAAAACAGTGGAATCACTAGTCAAATGCTCTTCCTTTTGAATAGGTGAATAAACATTCAAATTATTGGGATTTGAACCAAAAATAACAATATTATCATGAAGGGCAATTGGAGTGACAATTTCCTCATCATTATAACTACGGATTTCTTCATCAACACTATAATCATCATCATAAAAATATGAAGATGGTCGAACCTCATCTAAACTTTTAGTGTTACTAATTCTAACCTCGTCCTCTTGACTAGGTGAATAATTCTTAAGAGTAACACTATATTTGCAATTAAGATCTTTTTGAGCAATACTCATTGTTGCAAAAATTTCCTTCATATTTAAGTCAAACCTATGTGTCATCTCAGTTAACTGCTTGAGGGATTCTTCTAGAGAAACACTTGTATCATAAGGAGTCCTTGATTGCAACTGCTTGAGAGTATCTTCCAAAGACGAATAACTCGCGTTTTGCTTATTTTCCCATTCACATGACCGGTGCGCATACGAATAGTAATTGGGACTACCACGGTATAAGCCATAACCTTCAAAAGATTGGTGATGATGCCAACCGCTATCCACACTATGGTCGTACTAAGAATAATATCCATTTTGAAACTCAGTCGGATATTCATTGTATTGGTGATCATAATACAAGTTCGACATCCTAATTGGAAAGGAATTATAAACAATCACAAACAAGGCTAACTCGACCAAATCAAACCTATTGAATCTAGCAAGAAAAAGAATCCCTCTAGTACAATTGCCTTGTAGTGCACCCTTCGAAAGAGTAGGCGGTTGAAAGACCCACCTCTGAATAAAGCCTTTAGGTTTACTGAGCAACAGAGCGATGTGCATGGGCCATGTGCAACGAACGGCTCATTGAAAGAAAGGTAGCATAACCAAGGTTTATAGAACAATTTTTAGCAAGCTTTAGTCCAGACTTACCAAGCCCAGCTGACAGAGTGAAGCATGATGGCTCCACTTAGATTGTTCACTGAGACTTGTGAAAATTCATTTTAGACCTAATTCTGATTTAAATTAGAAATAAGTAAAAGATTTTAACAATATTAAGAAAAACTGGGACTTAGGATTCCACCAAAATAACTTCAGAGTGATTTCTATAATGATTCTTTAACAATTATAGTTGTTTTATTGATTCTGTTTCTTTGTCAAAAGTAGATTTCTAAAACATTAATTGTAAATCGTAAGCATGTCGCACTAAAAGCTCTTAAGTCCCAATCATACACTATCTGAAAAAATCACAACTAATTAGTAAAAATCATTAATCAATTTAAAAACAATGCAAAAGTCATAAAAAATCAAAAATAGTTACCATTCATTCATGAAATATGGCTTCCTCCATTATCCCAATGATTGGGTTTAGCTCATCATGCTAAAAAGATAGAAACAACCCTCAAAAGTGCTTTACAAAAAAGAAAATAATCAAAAAGAGTAACACAACGAAACATAAACGCTTATAAGTGTTGCAACTGTGTTTGTTATAGTCTTGAAATTATTCTCTGTGTTGCTAAAGAGTTTGAAAAGAACGACTGTTCTTTACTATGTTTTTCTGCGACTATCCTGAAGCGTCTTTCTGGCCTTCTTCTTCCTCCTTCACGAGCAGAGAGCTTTTCTCTCTGAAATTTTTGTCCGACCACCCCCCTCTCTTTTTCTTCGATCTGTCTTATATATATATATATATGTTTATGAAACCCTAACTAACCTTGTTTAGTTGATAAGGATTCAAAAACTCCTTCCAAAATTGAGTTTAACTCGTGTTTATCCAAGATCATAAAAAATTTTCTTCTGGTCAATGTAAAGGTAATTCACCAATTTTTTACGGCAACAAATCACTTTGTTTGACGTGTTTTGGTTATGTCTTCAATATATATCAAATTTTCCTCTTAAAATCCCATAAGAATCACTTCCAACTAAATCAGGATCTTTCACGGTAAGAGAATTTCTTCCCGCCATTTTCTCTTTTCAAACACAGAAGAAATGGTGCCCTTATCCAATATGCGGGTGCCTTTATCAACTATCTTGGGTTCCTTTATCAATTTTCGAGCCATTTTTTCCATAAATGTTTATTTCTCAAAAACACCTACAAACACATAAAATAAAACAATAAGGACCAGATGAGCATTAACAATATAGATAATTGAGGACAAATTAGACACAAACACCTATTATATGTTTCTACACAGACACTCTAAGTTGACTACTAGACTGAAATTTCTTTGTATGTCGGAAGACTGATTGGTTCCTTATATGTCTCTTTAATTAAAACTTTTTTGTATGTCTTGCAGGGCAGATGCTGAAGTACCTATTGGTACAAACAAGGTGTCTGATATAGCCAAAGAACATTTAATGCTGCAAACTATCTTTTTTTTTGACAATAGTTGTTGAAGAGACTTGCCGACGTTGTTGTAATTTCTTTACACTTCATATGTTACGGGTCTTCCAATTTTTCGTAGTTATATTATATCAGCCTTTACTTTATGGTTACCGAAACTAGAGTACATGTCTATGTATGAGATGGAATTGTTAACTCATTACTTATTTTTCGACGTTTATAACATATATGTATGTTCAAATATATTTTTTTCAAACTTCATTTAAATATTTCATGATGATAACTACCCGGACCCGATGACTAGCCGTTGTTTTTATAATTGAGAACAGGATCCGAAACCGTTAGGATCCGAAACCGTTAGGATCCGGAACCGACTCAAATAATAGGGTCATGTTCTGGGTGCTATGGTATCAGGAGGACATGGACCCATTGATATACCTAATTAAATCTAATACTTAAAATTACAAAATACAAACTATAAACTAAAACCCATAAATTTAAATAAATATAAAAAATAAAAAACCATTAATTGACTTGAACATTCAAATCTAATTTTTATTTATACAACACTACAAATTAATAAAATAACAATATACGCTCCTTATAATATGCATCAAAACAACAAAGAAGTTTGATATTACAATATAGACAATACATAAATAAAAATAACGCAAGATCTGCATCGACATTTATTCTTAAGAACATCAGCTTGATGATATTGTCGTGTCGTTGTTCTATAGAAGATAAAGACCTTTACTGAATAATAAAGTAGCATCGATGAGTTGTATAGAAGATAAAGAGCTTTACTGAATAGTAAAATAGTATTGATGATCTGTGTTTCTGTTGTTATTTAAGATAGTTATTTTGTAAAAGGATCGTACGTTTAGTATCCAAAAATGTGAAATATGCGTAGAATCAAAATATGCTAAAAAATCTTATAGGAAAAATATTTAGAGAAATTCTAAACCCTTAGAATTAATTTATTCAGACCTAGTTGACATGAAATCAATTCAAACTAGAGGTGGTAAGAAATGGTTTGTCACTTTTATAGATGATTGTACGAGGTACTGTCACATTTATTTACTTAAAGGTAAGGATGATGCCTTAGAAGCCTTTAAGATATATAAACTAGAAGTTGAAAACCAAATGAGTTCTACCATTAAAACTGTTAGGTATGACCGTGGTGGTGAGTATGTAATCCTTATAGGATATTTTTGCATAGAACATGGCATTTTACATAAAGTAACCCCTCCTTATTCACCCAATCTAATGGTGTGGTTGAACGGAAAAACTGAACCCTTAAGGAGATGATGAATACCATGTTAATTAGTTCAGGACTACCTGCAAACTTGTGGGGGGAGGCCGTCCTCTCACTTGCTATGTCTTGAACAGGGTACCTTTTAAAGGATCAGACAGAACTCCATATGGGTTATGGAAAGGTAGACAACCTTCTTATGCATACTTTAAAGTGTGGGGGTGCTTAGCTAAGGTTTCCATTCCTCCACCTAAGAGAACCAAGATAGGACCCAAAACTGTTGATTGTGTCTTCATAGGGTATCCTGAACATACTATTGCATATAGATTTATGGTTGTGAGTTCTGAAATATCTAAAATTGGTGTGAATACTATTATGGAATCTAGGGATGATGTGTTATTTGAAAACGTTTTTCCATTGAAATCTGATTCTCGCATGATATATGTTGATCCCCTAGATGTCCCTTCGACCAGTCAGATATTACCTTTAGAGGAAGATGAAGTTGAATTTCAACCTAGAAGAGGTAAAAGGCTTAGAACTGAAAAATCTTTTCGGCCAGACTTTATAACATGCTTACCTGAGACTGATCTACAGACTTATAGAGAAGCCATGACTTCTTCTGAAGCTCCATGGTGGAAAGAATCTAACATTAGTGAAATGGATTCCATCATATAGAATGGTACGTGGGAGATTATAGATTTACCTCTAGGGTGTAAACCCATAGGTTGTAAATGGATCTTCAAAAGGAAACGTAAGGTAGATGGAACTGTGGAAAAATACAAAGCTAGATTAGTAGCTAAAGGCTATAAACAGAAAGAAGGTGTAAATTTCTTTGATACTTATTCACCTGTTACGAGAATTACTTCCATTAGGATGTTAATTTCTATTGCTTCCATTCATAACTTAGAGATACATCAAATGGATGTAAAAACAGCTTTTCTAAATCGTGAATTAAATGAAGAAATTTATATGGACCAACCTGAGGGCTTTGTAGTGAAAGGTTGTGAAAACAAAGTTTGTAAGCTGAATAAATCTTTGTATGGTTTGAAACAAGCACCTAAACAATGGCATGCAAAATTTGATCATGTGATGATTTCTAGTGGTTTTAAAATAAATGAATCTGACAAGTGTGTTTATACTAAACTTGTGAATGATGCTTGTGTGATTGTATGCTTGTATGTTGATGATATGCTTATACTTGGTACAAACATGGATGTAATTACATCCACAAAGAGCATGCTAAATAAGAACTTTGACATGAAAGACTTAGAGCGTCCACAGGGGAGCGATCAGAGTAACCGACCAAAGACTAAAAATTTTAGTCTTTGGTCCGGCCCAAGAATAGCCGTGTATAGTCGGGCGGTGTCTTAGCAATTCGCCTGTTGTTGAGCGGTATTCCAGCGTAGCGCTTAGGGGGACGGGCGAAATTCTAGCGTAACGCTTGCGCTAAACGGTCTCCTAGCGTCTCGCTCGATGTGGAACGGAATCCTAGCATAACGCTTGTAGTTGGATGGTATCCTAGGATCACGCCAGAGATACGGGCGGTATCCCAGAATCGCGTTTGGTCGGGAAAAGTACTAGCATCGCGCCTAGAATAGTTGCACTCATGCGAAGTTTGTGTGTGACTTGAATGGGAAGGGCGGTGTCCTAGCGCTCCGCCTGGGATTCCAAGCGAGCTGCTAGGAGCCCGCCCCATTACTTAGCTTAGTTAAGTTAGATTAATTATTTAGTGTATTAATTAGTTACTTTCATGCAGACTCCTATAGTACCGCTTAGGACATAAGCTTAATTAATTTGCTAGTGTTAGTGTTAGTGTTAGTATAGGAGGAGTTAGTGTTAGTGTTAGTGTTAGCTTACTGTAAGATATAAGCTTAATTAATTTGCTTAGTGTTAGTATTAGTGTACTTAATTTAGCTTAAATATAGGCGGAGTGCTAGCAGCACGTTAGATACCAGGCGAAGTGCTAGCAATGCGCTCCAACTGAGCGGTGTTCCAGCAGCACGCTTGTGTGTGGGCGTGATCCTAGTACCATGGTTCATCAGACGAAGCCCCAGAGTAACGCTTGATCAAGCGAACTACTAGCTTACCGCCCGTGTTTTTGAGCGTTGTCCCAGAATAACGCTTGGCTCTGGACGAATTCCTACGACGCCGCTTAGCATCAAGCGGTACACTAAGAGCCCGCTCGACTATAACCTGTTTAGTCGGAAAAAATGACTACTTCTAGTCAGCTACATGATAAGCGCATATTTCATACATCTTTACCGCCTAATTCATATTTTCTAGTACATTGATTTATATTAATTTTACCATTTTATTGTTAATAGGTGGTTCGCATAAAATCTAAAGTTATAAATTAATCACGACTAAAATAAGTGTTAATTGGTGTCCATGAAACACAATGGAGAGGGTAATGCTGTTGTTGAATTGCAAGTGCTAGCACATGGCTGAAAATGCATGACACACGAAAGAGATAGAGAAGAAAGCTAGAGAAGTCGTTGTTTGTGCAGGCTAATGATAGAGAAGCTTATGTTCTTGGCTTGTTCTCGTTTCTAACAGAAAAGAAAGCAGAGACAAGCGTGAGGTGCAGGCAGCTAGGCAGATAGGCAGAAAGTACGGCTGGCTGATTATGACAAGTCCATTTGGGGCGTGAAAAGAGGAGACATAGGTGAAGTGGCTAGAGATGAAGTGAGACAGGGACATTAGAGAGAAGGATCCGTAGTAGTGAGAAAGGAAGGTGTCAAGTGCTATTAACTTTAGGCGTCAGTGCAAGTAGCTCTGGGACTGGGTTCTGCAGAGTACCGAAGTTGTTGAAGTAGAGAGCTGGTTTCTGTACGTGAAGAGAAGGTAATAGGCTAGGCTTGAATGCTGTTGATCGTGTGAAACAAGAAAGTGGGGAGACAAAGTCTGCCAAAAATAGGCTGCTTGGACGTTGACTGTTGGGGTGTTGGCTAGTGATGGAGAGTGAGGAAATCAATGAAAGAGTTGAAGAGTGATCAGGCGTAACAAAGACTAAAAGGTGGAGTTGGCAAGGCTGAGTTTGGTTTAGTGGGTCCTGTAATTGGATCGTACTCAGAGGGGTTGGAAAACTATGAACGTTTGATGGACTAGACAAGAATATATGGGCCATATGTTAGTGGATTGGACTAGGGGTCTAATAAACTAACTACTGATTTAGAAAAGGAATGAATAAAAGAGAGGGATGGCGGAAGTTTGAGGATTCATTCTCAGTTTTTGGTTTTTCTCGGCTGACATCGGTAGGAATAACAGATGTGAGGGTTTGGGAACAGAGAACAAGAGAGGAAGACCATCTATTTCCGGGTGACAACGATGATATCAATTTATTATTTCTCCACTCTTGTTAATTATTTTTATGGGTTTTAATAAACCCATCTCCATGTTTCATTAATTTTGTAACTAGGGTTTTGGGTAGAAACCAATTTTGATAATGGAAAAATTATAAATAAATGATTTAAATGTTTAGTAATTTATCTTCATTGTTATCTTGATTAATTATTGCATAAATAGTAGATTTGATCATATATGCTTCCCGTTTGATACGTTGTGCTTTGATTAGATTCTTAGACGGTGTATGCAATCAACTAGATATTTGATGCTTTGAAACTATATATTGGTTAGATAGTTCTACTGATTTTTTATGCTTATGAACTGATATGCCATGGTTTGTAACATTAGATGGGATATACTTTTCGATTGATAAACAATTCTTTAGAAATGTCAACTTGGAAGCGAAAAAAATTACAGTGGTGAAACGATAATTTAGGAGATTAAATATGAGTTCCGTATATAAAATTGGCGGACACCGAAAACCCTACTGCTCTCTCTTCTCGGTCACATTGTATATTTTAACTAGTTTATTTTATTATTTTCTCATTTATTAGAATTTCTAAAAAATCCAAAAATATTGTTTCTGATTAGTTAATTAAGATATTGATTGCAATATTTTCCCGCTCCCTGTGGGTTCGACCCGTACTTGCCGCTGTCTACTAGCTAGACGTCGTTCGATTGCGGTTATTTATTTAGGTTAATCAAAAATCCCATCACTACAGTGCATTTGGGCGACTATCGACCACTTTTGATCGTTCCACTGCGTTATGATTTTTCAGACTAAAGATCACTTTTGATATTTAGTCAACCTTTTGATCGCGCCCCTGTGGACGCTCTTAGGCCCCGCAGATGTGATCTTAGGAATGAAGATTAAAAGAAATTCTAATGGATATAGTCTTAGCCAATCTCATTATGTTGAATCTGTGCTTAAAAGATATAACCAGTTTGATAGTAAACCTGCTTGTACTCTGTATGATCCTTGTTGTAGACTCAAAAAGAATAAGGGTAATGGAGTTTCACAACTTGAATATTCACGTGTAATAGGAAGTATGATGTATTTGATGAATTATACGAGACCAGACATTGCTTATGCTGTGAGTAGGTTGAGTAGGTATACTTGTAATCCAGGACAAGAGCATTGGGGTGCACTTATTAGAGTGTTAAGGTACTTGAAGTACACTTTTAAACTTTTATTTAAATTATGAGAGATACCCTGCGGTCCTTGAAGGATTTTGTGACGCAAACTGGATATCGGACTCAGAAGAGTCTAAGTCTACGAGTGGATATGTATTCACTCTAGCATGCGGGTCTGTATCTTGGAAGAGTTCCAAACAGACATGCATAGCTCGATCCACTATGAAATCGGAGTTTATTGCGTTAGATAAAGAAGGAGAGGAAGCCGCTTGGCTAAGATGCTTTTTAAAAGACATTCCTCTTTGGCATATGCCTGTGTCAGCTATATCTATACATTATGATAGTCAAGCTGCAATAGCTAATGCTAAAAACAACAACTATAATGGGAAGTCTATACATATTTGTAGAAGACACAATTCCTTAAAACAACTAATCTCAACTGGCGTTATTTCTGTTGACTTTGTGAGGTCTAAAGAGAATATCGCGGACCCTTTGACGAAAGGTTTTTCCAAGGAGATAATTAGTTATGCATTGAGGGGGATTGGGCTTAAGCTCATTAATTAAACTTTCCATGAAGGATACCCAACCTTGCTGACTGGAGATCCCAAGATCAAGGTTTCGAATGAGACAACTAATTTGTGGTGGGTTAATGGAAACACTATCAGAGAATTTCATTCTATGTCCCTTCCCTATGGTGTAGACGTGATAGTGTGACTGCATGTGAAGGATGACTTTTTATTAAGTATTAATGAGTTTTATAGTTTCAATTTAATATTGAAGTGGGGTGTAGCAGTAAACACTCTTGATATAACTCACATATCTGAATGAGGAAGTGGACCGCTTCCTATGAGAATTGAGCAGATTTTTCTAGAGCATTCTGAGAAACGGGATACGTCCAGGGCCAAAATGGACAGACGACAAGAAATTGATAGCACCTAGAGAGATATCACGCGTAGAAGTTATTTATGAACTACACCAAACGATGGAAGTTCAAGACATCGCGTTCACTGTCCACCAAGTAGTTCCGGTAATTTCTCACTAAGCAAAGGTTCAAGACCTTATGGACACCTATTGCCTAAGGTTCAAGTAGTTGCGTCTTGCATCTTGCGGATTGCGGTTTGCGGTTTGCGGTTTGCGTATTTCGTTTTGCGGACTTGCGGCTATGGCTTTGGCTGCGGGTGTAGGTGTGACTATGGATACGGATGCGGGAATGAGTATGGTTGCGGGTGCGGGCTTAGCTAAGGCTGCGGGACAACCAAGACTTACATTTTTTGAAAAAAATATATTTTCTTAAAAGAATTTAAGATTAAATCAAATTTGTTTTAAATGTGGGGGCGTATGACCCGACGAGATTTTAGGAGAGAATTATTCTTAACCCTTTTAACCATTAACTCCGTGATTCATGCGTGGAATTGAATTTCAACCATAATGTCCGTGATTTATGCACGAAATTGATTTACATACTCTCTTCTTCTACCTATAAAAGAAAACAAATTTCTTCATTAAAACTCACTCAAGAAGCAGCTACTATCCAGTCTTCTTTTCCCCTCTTCTTGCTTTGTTTTGCACACATTGCTTGTTTATTTCCTTTCCATATAAAATTGTTGTTAAGTTCTAGAGGATGACTAGTATTATGCTTATACTAGTCATATCGGGTAGTTGTATCCTGGACACATCTCCTCTGTTGGGGTATAGCATCTCTCATTATTGAGGAATACCCGAGGACTATTTTGTTAAGGAAAATTTATTAAGCAGGTGGCTATGTCCATTGTGTGTATCAATCAGAGATTTCTTAACCTTAACAATTTCTTATGTTTAGTGTTTTCCATTGTTGCAGACACAACATAAAGGTGTGCTAAAACAAAACATAATACTGCAGTCAATGAGCTAAACACATTTGAAACACTTGATTAGGCAAAATACATTAAAATGTCTTCTGAAATTTTTTAATCACGGTCCTTAATGATTTGCCACCCTACCCTGCCTACATACTGTACTTCCCGGTCTTGAAACTGAAGGTGTTTTCGTAATGTTTTTTAGCTTGGTCGTACGAAATCTAAATTCGATTTATTATTAGGTCAATCATATACGATTCTTTTTTTTTCTCTCCTTCTCTCTCCCTCTCTCTGATGACTGAAAAATCCTCAGATTAACCGGATTTCTAACCGTTAATAGTCCCTCTTTTATCTAACATAGTCTCTCTTCTATCTAACGGTTATTTTTACGATAAGTATCTCGCCATATTTTTCATAAATCTCTCTTCTAAGCTATGAATTCGAAGGACATCAACCGTATTAACACAATCACTAAGAATATCATCAAATGTCAACAAATTTTTGAAGAACAAATCACAGAAATACAAAGAAACACTGAAATACCAAAACCCATCACAAAAATTTCCATAGGAATCACTAAGAACATCTCAGAAACCACTATTGTCATCTTTTCAAAGTTTATCTCAGCTACAAGAAATTGCAATTTCATCACAAAAATCAAACCAACTGCTCGAGAAAAACTAACAACTATATCCAATATATCTTATCTCCCTCTTGGGAGCCTACCATTTTCTACCCAATTTCATGTTGGTAATGATATCAGAAAATCAAGTTCAAATAGTTCGATTCCCTTATTTTGAGAAGGAAATTATCACCAATATCAAAACTTCAGAAGGGGGTTTAGAAGCTCTTATGCTTCTTCTAATGAAACCATGCTCAAACTCAACCTCAACCATAAATTCAATCTAAGAAAACATACCAAAAGTAAACTGTAATTAAGTTAAAAACCCAAAATTATCTACCAGTTCTCACACCCTGTGTGATTCTGATAGAGTGAGCATCAGTATAAAGGTATACATCACCAAAATGAAATTAAAATTGTTTTGTGTTTCTCTCTCCCTGAACACTTAACAAACCAAAAAAATTTCACTCCCTCTGAATGCCACTTACCTTTAGACATTTTCTGGAGACCCTGCAAGTCATTGCTTACTAGTGCGGCTTCGAATCCTGCTAGAAACTGGAGCAGAACTCTCCTCAATCTTACACTTAGCACTCCGAGTAATTGGATCTCTAGATGAGGGTTGGGGAGTTATGGGAATGGTGTCATTGGCTCCTGGTCTTGCTGGTATTTCTGGCATTACCATCGCTGCATCCTGCTCATCTTTGATTGCATCTTCAAGGGGATTCTCCTCTGCTTGCTTAGGTACACCATTTCCACTTCCTGAATCAGTGTTGTTTGTTGCCCTTTTTTTGTGCAGGTGGATACCCTGGAGCCAAAGATGCAATAGCGCAGAGAAACTGGATATTTTCCTCTGTCAGAGCATGAGCATGGTAACCTATGGCAGCATCTCCAACAACAAATCTGATGAGCATTGTGGCATTTCCTCCATCAATTGTAACTACAAATTCAGTGACCCTAAACCAACCATTAAGAAATCCTATAAAAACAAGTGGCTGATCAGAAACTCCATCATGCAATATTAAAAACTTTTTTTATAGGCGCAAGTTGGCAATCCAGCTACTTCTACTACGTATGTTGACTGATAATAAAAGCAATGTTGCTCTAAACCAAACAACTAATTATGCATTTGACGTAACCATTTTACCTAAAACACCCAACGGGATTTGACAGAAGAATCAAACGAACAGTGTATCAAAAAACAATGTATCCAAATTAGACTAATCAGATTAAAAGTATTATCTAAACCCAGAAAAACTCGCTAAAACTTCATAATTGACAGCAACGAAAATCAAAGAATTTATTAACAATTCAACTGAATGGTGAACGAATTTCAAAACATACATCTATTTACATTGCTAATAACAACCTCACAAAAAAAAAGAATGAAAAAGAATATTTGGAACAAAAAATTGTAGAAGACTGAAATTTTGTGTCATCTCACAGCATATGCAACAGTATGAGCCCAATTTCTAAGGTGATATTTCATGGCAATTTCACTGTCCAACTTAGGAACTTGCCAATTTATTGATGGCAGCTCTTCTTCCTTTCTTTTGTTCTCTAAAATAGCCCAAGCTTCAGATAAATAAGGTCTTTGAATATTTACAGACTTATTATTATTCTCTAATTTACGACTTTTATCTTCTTCTTCTTCTTCTTGTGGTTCTATAATAAGATTTTCCTTCTTTCCTAATCTCTGTAAACCATGAATTATTGAAACCAAACTTGAATTCTTATCTTCTTAAGAAAATACAAAACCCAAATCCATAAACCCTTTTAATTCTTCAAACTCAAGATCTGATAAACTTTTATTGCTCTTCATCTTGTTCATTCTTTTACCCTTCAACATCAATTTATTGGAAGCTACTCTAGTTTCACCTGATGATAAATCAAAATTTTTCTCTTCTTCTGAAACTTCTTTCCCTGAACTGATTGTTTGTAATTGCTGTGGTCTTAGGACTGAATCAGGAGAAGAAGAAGTAAAACTTGTTTGTGAATTTACAAATCGAAGAAGAGATGATTGTATTCGAGTAATCTCTTGTTTTAAAGGTTTGAATGTAAATTCAAGATCTGGGTTTGTAGCAAAGGATGAAATTAAAGATGGTGTTGTGACGATATCATTGTAAAACCAGTTAGAATCAAAGAGATTCAATATTTGCTCCTCATCCATGGCAGCGAATGATCGGGGGTTTTAGTGGAATCTACTCTTTGTTGGTTGCTAATGTTGATGGAAGATAATGATGACTAAACCCTATATATATTTGAAGTTGAACTAAAGAATCACCCTTAGATTCTACTGGATATTACTGGAAATGCATACTCTGGAGGTTATTAGTGCGAAAGAAACGTATTAACTTATCATTTAATCAGTATAGACCACGTTGAAAATTCAACTGTTTACGAATTAAGAATTCCATACAATTAGTTAACCACGTGAAACTTGTTAAGAAAGTTTTTCATATATTCCAGTAATTTGATTAATCAATTTGTTTGATATGTAGACACGTTAGTGGTGGTGGTTGATAATTACGGGACTAACCACGAGATAAATACGAAACATCGTGGGGGCAGTTCACTGTCATTGTCAAAGTATGTACCCTGACTTTTTTTTTCCTTTCTTAAGTGTTTCATGTGATTTCACGTAATCAATATTTGTTCCACAATTCTAATGATTTTTTTTTTATATTTTCTTTATCTTGACTAAGTTGAGGTTATCCAATTCTATGACCACCCATTTAAATAGATAAAGGATGTCTAATATAAGATAAAACTACTACATTATTCACTATTAAAATCTACTATTATAACTTAAAAGTAAAATCAGTTACTCTAATCTATTTTTCATTTCAACGTTATAAGAACCGATTCTTTTTCTTCTTTTTCTTTTTTTTTTTCATTTCAAACCAAAACATCGTTGATAATCGAAGATTTAAAAAATAACTAATCTTTTGAGTTTTTTATATAATGAAAATGACAAAACGAGTAAAGCATACCATTAGAATAACTCAATCTGGTGGAAGCGATCCACAAATTACACAAGCAGTTCGAAATAAACGTCCGAAGAAAAAAACAATGACGGAGGAAGACGAAGAAACTCTCACACTTAAAAATGGCTCGAAACAGGTATTTCTTTATCATCCCATTACCCTTAATTAAGTCTTATCGACATACTCATACTTAAAAATTAAAAATTATGAATTTTTAGTTTCATGTGATTACCAAAATCGTTCGATGTTCTCATCAGATTCATCATCCAAATACCATTACTTTATACTAATATATTTTTATTCTATTTGGACGAGGACATAAAGCAAAGCTGGGAGACTGTGGAGAAACAATACGCCATTGACAAAGCTAAACTTGATCTGAATATATTCAAAGTCAGTTATATATTCCTATGCAACGGGGTTTTGTTTTTTTAAATGAACGTCAGATTTTTTACAAATAAGGTTTACTATATCTAAATAAATTTGTTGTGAATAAAAATACATGATTTTTATATTGAACAGTGATACAAATGCACATACATGTTACAGAATTTGAGCCATGTAAAGATATTAACTTTTTATCTTAGATTTTTGATAACTAGCATTTCGATACACTTCTGAAACGACATGGATTTTGTTCGAAGTCTGCTTAATGTCTCGCAAAGTAAATCATCGCAGATAAAGTACGGAACACTAAAAGTACAATTATTTATTTCACGAGATATTAAGTACAGTTCCAACAAAATCAGTTATACGTTTTAAAAATGTATGAAACGACTAATATCAAAAATTAAAGACAAATAATACATTTCTTTATATGACTCAAATTTCGAAACACATTCATACATTTGTATCATCGTTCAATGGAAAAATCATGTATTTTTATTCTCAGCAGATTTATTTAGAGATAGTAACACCTCATTTGTCCAATATATGTTGTTCATAAGAGAAAAATCACATTGGATTGAATCGTAGAAAATAGCTAACTTTTAGGATATTCATATCAAGTTTAGCCATGCCAATGTAATGAGATAACATGAAACTCTTCAAGTCACAACAAGTATGAACCAAAGTTAGTACAAAAAATTGCTAGGTATTATTCTAATGTGAATAATCTTTGTCCTTTTTATGCTATTGGTATTTATTAGAATATGGGCATTCAACTCAAAACTAATTGACAATGAATGGAGTGGCCCCTTCAATTTATATTGTTGATCTAATCTTAGGGAGTGGACTATTATCTCCACTATGCCCCCTCCACGTGTAGGGCTCTTTGAGTCCTCTACATCGTGGACCTCTGTATGGTTGCCCTGCCTTTTGGGGTCTTACTGGGTCTTACTTCTCATACAGGGCCTTGCTCTGATACCATATTAGAATGTGAGCATCCAACTCAAAAGCAATTGACAATGAGTGGAGTGGCCCCTTCAACTTATATTGTGGATCTAAGCTTAGGGAATGGTCAATGTGGGACTATTATCTCCACTAGTATTGAGAGCATGAACATTTGTTTGCTGATTTTCCATTTACAAAAAAACTTTGGCTTGATCTTAATATCAGTTTGATCTTTTGTTTGTTTGGGTCTAATTCGGCCCACGTCAGATGTCAGATCGTTTGTTTTTATCTTTTGTTTTTCATATATATGACTCGAGGTATGACTCGGAGCTAATTGAGTCACGTATCATTTTGTACTTGGCTCGTTGGGTACATATCTGACTGGATTCAAAAAAAATGTAACTCTACAATTTAATAATATTTGAATCAGATTCAAATGTGATGAGTCAGGACCGGATAAGTTAGATCCAAACGAGTCAGTTAGTATTTTATTTTTTAAGGCGATTATGAAAACATCATCAATGCAGTTAATGGAAAATTCTCCGTAGTCAAATGGTCTAATTTAAATTATATCACACTCTTTAGTTATTCTTAAATAGTTTAGATCTTGGTCATGTGTCGCATAGGAATGCAAATAATGTAGCTGACAAGATCAGCAAATTTGATAGAAGTACATCTATATATCAAGAATGAGAATCTAAAATGCCAATATGGTTACAAAATTCCATTCAAACAATATGTAACTTCAAGTTTTTTATGCAATGTTTTCCTCTTAAAAAAAGTTAGTCTTTTATTATCTGATAAAGTGCATCCAGATGTAAACATAATTGTTAATATAAAAAAGTAGTATTGTCCTGATACTCCGCTTCTGAAACTAAACTTTGATGCATCATTTAGATTACCTTCTAAATAGGTGTATGTCTAGTTATAAGAAATTTTACAAGAGGATGTTGTCACCCTAAAGCATTAGAACCAGAACAAGGAGAAGTAAAAGTTCTACTGGAAGCCATACGATGGGAGAAAAAGAAATGAAGTTAACCAAAAACAGGTTGTACATATCGGCCAAATATTGCAGAAAAATGTAGGTAAGTTTCCTTAATCAAGTTGGTTATGCCATGGGTCTCTGCTAAAAAATTAACAGTATACTATGATTTCATCATGGATAACTACTTGAGAATGTGGTGCTGATGATGGATGTGTGGAGAAATCGATCTTAATACTAATATCAAACGATTCAGTTGAGAAACAGTCGATTTTCATGCCCCCATTGATCGATTCTAAAGTAATTGAAAAGCCACGAAGAACACCGAACCAGAATGTTTGATATGGACATTTGTATCGAATGATTTTTTTTTGTGAAGAAACTGCACATTTCTATGTTGTTTATTTTTTTTGGTAGAATCGGCGGATGTGAACTACCCACATAGACCGAATGTGAGTATGTGAAATTCCAAGAATCGTTCTATATAGGTGGTTATATAAAACGATTGTTTGTCGAGAAAACACCCAATTTTTCTGGTGACTTTTTAGCCTAGAATCGGTGGATGTGAACAACTATATAGAACGATTCTTTAGTGTGAATTGCTAGGAGTCTTTGCATTTGGATTGTTGTTTATTGTATGTTGTCGTACCTTTTAGATAAAAGGGAAAGGGAAAGCAAGCGGAAAAGAGATCGAAGAAAAAATATGAACTTACGTCTCCTCAGAGATTGGGATCTCGTCAAAAGAACTGTCAAAAATTGGGAGCTAAATAACGTAGGGGTTCGGTTGGTAAAGATGAAAAGGTGATCTCCATCAATGAACTAGCTCAATGATAGGCTAAAAACCTAAAGTGCAATCACATGAAAACTACAAAGTAGAGGCGGTAAATACGGGTTTGTCCACGGAGATTGATTATAATATCTCTCTTCCAGGCTTTCTCTGTCGTCCCTTCTCGATTTCCCCTAAATTCTATTTATACTACTCATCAGTTCCAACTTCAAATCTCCATTTGAATCTACCCTTTTTATGACAATAATCTCAAGAGAGATATTCTTTCTCTTGGATATTTTTTTCACGCTGGTTTTGATCTCAATTTTTTTTTATTTTCTTCCAAACTTCTCGGTTTCCTTCCTTAGCTCGAGAAAAATATTTTTCTCGTATGTCCAAATCTTGTTGAGATACTCTCTCTCAAAATAAAAAATCTGAGAGAATATTTGTTTTGATCTTCAACCAATCTTATCGAGATTTTTGTTATGCTTTGGAGTTTCCTTTTCAGGTACGTTTCCAAATATGGTAAGAGTATTTTTTTTCACCTTAAACTCTTTTGATCCTTCCAAATTTTCTTCACGCAAATGAGAGAAAGAGATTCCTTCCAAGATATTGTATTTGAATTCAAAAGAGGTGCCTCTATCCAAAGTCGGGGTGCCTTTATCCATCTCTCGGGTGCCTTTAGCACTTTTAAAGCCAATTTTTCCATGATTTTTATTTCTCCAAAAACACCTAAAAACTTAGAAAAACAATTACATTAGTACAAAAATTGAGTAGTAGCAATGTAAATATGAGAACAAATAAGACAACAAATAAGACATAAATATATCTATCAAATACACCCAAACTTATTATTTGCCAGTCCTCGAGAAAATCTAGAAAATAAAAATCCTAACTCACTGTCACAGGCATCACGATTGCACTTAGCGTGTGCAACAAGCCTTTAAACCCATCGGTGTCCCTATCGGACGAGTTTTAGTCTCGCGAGGGTTTACAAGAGGTGTACCCACAAAACCTTTACTCAAAAGCCTAGATACTTGTGAAAAATTGAGGGTAGACATTAAACATGTTATTTAGTTGACTACAAAGTTTTTTGGCTATGGGGGGAATTACCTTGTTTTCAATCCAATTGTTGTACACGATTTTGCACTCAGCGTACTAGATTCATACATAAGAAAACAAAGCACTACTCAGAAAGTCATACTTTGGACCACCATACTCAAAATCTAACGAACCACAATCACATGAATAGATCAAGAAGATGGATATGGAGATAGAAAGGTGCGCATGTTGACTAAGGTGAATGGTGTTTCCCAAAATATATGTGTGATTGTCTGCTCCTAATAGATTGAGATACGCACCCATTATTCTGAATACTAATTTCTAGTATCAACTCAGCTGGTATATACAAGGGCCCCAACGGTCGATTTATTGAATAAATACAATTATTTTTATACTTTTTCATTTTTTTTTCATTTTTTTTCCGAAAACATGATTAGATCTTTTGAGTCTAAGCGCATGCTCCTTGTCAGAAGATTACATGATAGTTCCCATGGATCCTGTGTTCCGCGCTTGCTTAGGCGACAGAGACAATAAGAACACACACATATTTTTATCTAAGTGTCATTTTTTTTGTGAAGTTCAATTAAATAATGGGGCTTGATCTCAATATTTCTACTTCATCCTGGCGACAACAAGGCGATACTAGTGCCCCACCAAATCACTTAGAGAAACACAAAAAGTTACAAAAATAAAAACAGAACGTGACATAGGGACGATTTCGAGATATGGTGACGACTATCATGTTATTTCTAACACATGAGCTTTGTCTTTTTATGAATAAACCATTTAGTTGGGTCCCTCAACTCCTATAGCCAAGAAATTTGTTTCCATCTACTTAGAATGGTTACTGTTATCCTGAATTGTTCACAAGTTTCTAAATTTTAGAGTTTTTGGTACAACTAAATTTTTTTAAAATTTTTCTCCCTTACCCCCAAACTTAAATTGAACATAGTCCTCGAAATTCTAAAGATAATGAATAAAAGCATGGACAAAGAGAATTACCGAGAAAAGTAAAAGAAATAAGGAAAGATATTACAAGTATTGTGCACTAAAAGCATATGGTTTGCCTCCCACAAAGCGCTAAGTTTAATGTCTCAGCCAAACGTGGTCTCCTTGCAGATTAGTCCTGATGGACAGGATCATTCAGTTCTGATTCCTCCACTGCATGAGTGGTCAACACCAAAAATGGTTTCAATTGTTGACCGTTAACTTTGGAAGTTTCTCCATTCTTCGTATTTTCAACTTCTATTGTGCCATGTGGAAAAACTATTTTGACATAGTATGGGCCCGACCACCAGGATCTTAACTTACCAGGAAAGGGATGTCAACGAGAATTGTACAGGAGCACTTTTTGACCAGGTTCAAATGACATTCGAATAATTGATTTATCATGAAAAAAATTATTTTTCTCCTTGTATATTTTCACATTTTAGTAAACATCACTACAAGTTTCTTCTAACTCATTGAGTTGAAGTCTATGGTTGTCACCAACGGTTGATAGGTCAAAGTTTAACCGTTTAATGACCCAATAATCACGGTGTTCTAACTCTACAAGCAAATGGCAGGCTTTACCGAAAACAATTCTATACGGAGACATCCCAAGAGGAGCCTTTAAAGAGGTTTGGTAGGCCCATAAAGCTTCTATTAAGCGCAAAGACCAGTCTTTCCGAGTGGAGTTTACGGTCTTTTCCAAAATTTGTTTTATTTGCCTATTAGACACTTCTACTCGGCCACAAGTTAGCAAGTGGTAAGCACTAGTTCAAATTTGGGCTTATGTGAAAGTTAAAAACTGCCACCAAAATATTTATGTGACAGCTTAAAAAAATAATTGCACTGTCATTAAAGCCTCTGTTACGAAAGGGTCTATAAGAAACTGTCACGGAATCATAACCATAAGTATCAGTTTTTTCATAAACCTGTCATTGTTGACAACATATAATAACATTTTCTAAATAAAATTGTCATTAGTAACTTAATTTCTTTTACTAAGGTGACAGTTTCTCCATAAAAACTGTCATTGGTAACTTAATTTCTTTTACTAAGGTGACAGTTTCTCCATAAAAACTGTCATTAAAAACTTAATTTCTTTTACTGAGGTGATAGTTTCTCCATAAAAAGTGTCATTAAAAACCTTAACTTCTTAGACTAAGATGACAGTTTCTTCATAAACCTCTCATTATTGATAAATTACTGTAACATTTTTTCAAGAAAACTGTCATTAAAAATTTAACTCCTTAGATTAAGATGAGAGTTTCTTCATAAAACTGTCATCAGTAACTCAATTTCTTATACTAAAGTAGCATTTTTCTTTATAAACCTGTCATTGTTGGCAAATATCAGTAAGATTTTCTAAATAAAACTGTCATAGAAGAGTCAACTTTGTAGAATGATAATTTGTAGCAAACTAGTTCCTGATACGACATATGCTCAGTTAATATCGAGATAATTATGGAAAGAAAATTTAGCTTTTAATAAAATTGTCATTAGATTACTCAATAAACTGTTTAACAGATAGCTAGTACGGAACTAGTAAGTTCAAATAAAATAAGTTAACTAGAAGTGAATGTAATACATAATTCAAAAGACTTGATATGAAAGTAGTCTTAGTACTAACTAAAAGAAATTAACAGTGAAGTTCGAAACCACATCCATTTTCCGAAGTGTTGATCGAAATATACTCATGCCAATTCATGTCCCCAATCTACTCCTGCCAATTCATGTCACCAATAACGGCAGCACGTGGTTTACCCATTCTCTTCGTACTTACATGATCTCTCCTTCATTGTACTTGGACTTCCTCTGCAAAAAGAATACAAAGTAAGTACTATTTGGAGTAACTAACCAAAAATGAAAATTGCATTTTCATAAAATAAGTACCATTAATTAATTCCATTCACTCACTTCCCAAAAAAAACACCCACCAAACCAAGCTCTCAGAAGCACCACCCATTCACCAACAACAAACCACCTACACCAACTCTGTAACCCACCACCAGCACTACTCACTCACCACAAGAAAACTAATAGGTATCGAAGTCCAGTAGGGGGTAATTTTCACAATAAATAAACCACATCAATATTGCATTTGAGGTATAACAAACATATCAAGTTCTGGCAAAAGGCATTTTCATTTTTTCATTTGCGAAAAACCCATTCATGTAAAGCCTTCAACAAACACACCAAAGTTCTAAATCAACAACTAATTAAGAAGATGAAAATCAGAAGGAATACAAGAAAACTCCAAAAGTGTACTTACCATTACTGTACTATGCAGTTTTAGCTGCCCTTCTATGATTTCTTTCATAAATCGCATTGCATAAAATCCAGAATCCCAATTGTTTTTATGTTGCGGGATATGCTAATATTCAGGCAATACACAATATATTGGTTAATAATGTTCAATTTTGTAATTTATCATCACAATTAAGTTAGTACGCTTACTTGTGGAAAACAAAATACCGTAGAACCATTCGAATGTCTTTTTTTAGGGCATCCTTCCACAACCCTGGATGACAATAAGTTTAAGTAAATATGAAGATACTTAATGACAATACAAAATTAGTATGAAAAGAGAAATGTAATTGACCTTTGCATGATTTTGTCAATTTCTTTATCTTGTTGCCCCCTTGCGAATCCAGCCACCATACCTTTTGAATACTCAAGTTCACAACCATTAAGACCCAATGATGGCCGTAATGTACAAAACAACCAAAAAAAAAATACTTAGGGCATGATAATCCATTTTCCTACATCAACCACAGAACTTGTCCAAAATAAAGGAAATATTTGTTGAATGCATATAAAACATATGGGTCATGTGCTAAAACACCACCAAAGGAGACAACTCAGACATCCTCTTCTTCAACAGATGAAAAGTGAGGACATTCTAAAACCAAATACAAGTGTGCTTAATCTTACTATTGAAACGTATAACTAACGCTAATACTTACTTCTTCACATAGGGTAGGAAAACAAGTTCTTTAGTTTTTTTGTCCATCCGCACTACCAAATCACATGTCAATTTTGAAGAACTGGATGCACTTGCAGTTATTACCGTAGGATCCATAAAGGTAAACTTGTTTTTTTTTTTTTCGAGAGAACTTTTTGATGCAAATACCTGAAAATCGAGCCATATGAAGTTATAAGACTTTATGATAGATACATTGTTGATTATACTACTACATATGATGATAATGTCTAGCATTACCTGATGTAAATAACAACATCAGTAAAAGATGCCCGCAGTTCTCGTTTACAGATACTCTCGATATCTCCCTCTGTAATACATACAGAGTCATTGGTTTCCGTCTTGAAAACATTGGCCTCTATTGTAGCAAAAACTGCCCCCCCCTAATTTTTTTAAATGGCAAGTTGCATCATGCAAAAATTTCTCAAGAAAATCCAAAGGAGATGTTCTATCTTCACCCTACATAATAAGATTCATGACCAGAAATAAAAAAAGTGATAATAATAAAACAGGTCAAAGAATACAATGCAACATTAGCCACATACCTTTTCCTCTACGACTACAAGTTCTTTGGGCCACGCCACGTATGTCCCTAGAGCATCTCTGATGGTTACTATCTCATCTTCATGTGGTATTGGGACTAATGCTTCAAGATCTTTAGCAGACAGGACCTGAACACAACAATTACCTTCACCCAGCTCAACATTATGTACCTTTTCTTTGGGGATGCTGTCAAAGGCATTTCCAGCTGCAACCTCACCAGAGTCTATGAATAACTTGCATGGTTTGCCCTGTATGTATTGACCAATTAGTTTGTACAAAATAATAATGAGAAAAAAAATAAAGCATAGAATATTACAAGTCAACCATGGGATATGTCAAAGACTACCTTCCCAATTCCAGATCTTTCAACAGACGTATCTGTAGGAGATCCGGAAACCTGATTACGAGATTACATCAATAGACCCATTAATCAACTATTTTGATAAACCAATGAACACAACTAATGATCCAAGATATATATTGGGTAGTGGACAATTAGTTACCTTCTTCTTCTTAGACTTGAGATGAATATCACTCCCGGATCTCTTCCTCTTATGAACAATTTGTTTGAGTAACGAATTAGTTGTTGTCTATAAACAGGAAATCTAATATTTAAAAATGAAAAAATAAATCACTAATGAGATCAATGAAATAATTTGATGAAATGGTTAAACAATTAAAAACAATTCAGATGTATGTACACCATTTCATGCAGGGGTAAACAAACAAATGTTTTAAGGCATGACTTCTCAACTTCATAACTCCTTGTAGTAGCAGTAACGACTTTCTGGAGAAAAAAATTTAGTTGGCTCTCAACAAGATTAAAAATTAGAGTAACAAAAGAAAAAAATTAAAAAATGGCCACAAATAATAATCGAATAAATGTGGTAAAATTTACCTTTTTAACTATGGGACTTCTTGACGATTCAGACATTGTTGGCTGAGCTAGATGGTGGTGAGATGCCTACTCAACTTCTGAACTCCTTGTAGTAGCAGTAACAGATTTCTGGAAAAGAAATTTAGTTGGCTCACAACAAGATTTAAAATTAGAGTAACAAAAGAAAGAAAGAAAAAAAAATTTGGCACAATATATTAATAAAAAACGTGGTAACTTCTACCTTTCGAATTTTGGGACTTCTTGACGATTGAGACACAGTTGGCTGAGCTAGATGGGGGCGAGATGCGGCAGATGACTAAAATTTGAAAATAATATCAATACTAAATATGAGAGTCAATATAATATCTAATGTACCTATTGATCGCATCACAAATATATTTAAGTCTTTCCTATACATAACACATACAAAAAAAAACCTGAATGAACTTTAATAAAACTCAAGACAGTCCCAAAATGAGTAAAAAGTAAAGCCAGCAGAGTTTTGAGTGAGGTAATGAAGATGGTTACAGGACTTGATCCACAGATTAGTTCATTGGCCATAAGATACTTTTTTACTAATTCAGTGAACCTAGGCGAAACTATGATGGATCAAAGGACCGTATTGGATTGTGAGTTTGTGAAAACATAGATAAGGGACAATATCTATGAGGTGCATATGTCCAATGATCAGTAAGCCTATCAGACTCGGTGGGTTTCTGCATCCTGCTTTATTTTTGAATGAAAAGACTGTTCAAGCAGAAACAAAGAAAAAAGATTACATAACAGAATAGGTTTTGAAAATTAAATTTGTATATCACCTGATGACTTTGTCGAGATTATAGAACCTCCTTTTCTAATACAGCATTTGCTAGTTTCAAACGCTTATTTTCCTCTAGGACTTCCTCGTACCGTTTCTTGGTTACGCTGAAGCGACTTCTCTGTTTACCAAAGAATGCAGTTGGGGTGATGTGTTTGCCAGCTGCACTGACTCTTCCTGGATGTTCAGGACCAAAAAGCTTGGTTATCGCATCAATATGACTATCTTCATCAGCTGTCCCATCTTTATGTCTCTTTTCAAACTCATCCTGCAAACAGAAATATTTGTAAATTAGGAAGAAAGTTAGTAAATTCAGAGAAACCATAACTTTATGTCTTTTTTCAATCTCATCCTACATATGTAAGAAAGCTTACAATTTCGTCTCCTTTTTTTTACACACCTCATCTTTGTATTCTCCATCAACCTTTCAGGTTTCCTTCCACAATACACCTCGATCAATTTCATCTGGTGTGTAGTTACCCCTCTCTATCTACTCATTCGAAATTTAATGGATGAACAGCCATAAAGATAAAGATATAGCTAGTTACATATTATAAGATAATTACAATAATAAAAACAATTACGTACTAATATCTCCTTTAGCCCGTCGTAACCATTACGGCCAGAATGGTGGTTGTAAATATTTTTTGATCTCTTCTCTGATTGTTTTTTCATGTACATCCTTTAAAACACAAACAAACTTGCTTTAAGGGCTATAAGGGAAAAAGTTTAGCAAGGAAACAACTTAAAGAAAGTATATATATGCACACCACAAACAGTGTCGAATTAGCAAGTACTTCCAGTATTCAAGTTCAAAGAATATTGACTTCTTCTTCCAGTAAATTGGTTTAGTTTTCACTTTCTTTCCCCACAAATTCTCTATCATTTCAACCTGACTGAATACTTTTTCACCAGAATAAGGTTTTGGAGCAGGGTCTAACTCCTGATGACCATTAAAAGCCTCTTTCTCCTTTCTAAACTTGTGTTTTCTCGGAAGAAACTTTCTGTGATTGGTATAAACATTCTTCTGGGAGTATTTAAGGCTAATAGAAGAAGTACGGTCAGCACAAACTGGACAAGCATTATATCCTCCTTTAGGGCAACCACTAAGATTACCATATGCCGGAAAGTCCATAGAAGTACGGCTCTGAAATTAAATTTCTTTTTTTTTGTAGGCATTGTAAGCTTCAACTCCTTCCTCCCATAGTTTCTTCAAATCTTCAATAAGAGGGGCCAAATAGACATCAATATCGTTTCCAGGCTGTTTAGGACCTGATATCAACATCGTTAACATAATGAATTTTCTTTTCATACACAAGTTAGGTGGAAGGTTATAACTACCTAACATGACAGGCCAACAACTATAACTGCCACCAATTGAACTACTGTTTGGATTGAACCCATCAGTAGAAAGACCTAACCGCAAATTTCGAGGTTCTCGGGCAAACTGTGGCCATTTACTGTCAACTTGTTTCCATGCAGGAGAGTCAACAAGATGACGTAGTTTACCATCTGGAACTCTTTCAAGGTTATGCCATGTCAGGTATTTTGATGTCTCTGGTGATCCAAACCACCTTCTAAATCTAGGTACATGTGGAAAATACCATATCACTTTCACAGGAACCCCTTTACTTGCGCCTGATGGGCCTTCTTTTCTTTCCATCTTGAAACTCCGCAGGTCGGGCAAAAATCATCATCTTTGTAATTCTTCATGTAAAGCACACAATCATTGGGACAGGCGTGTACTTTTTCATATTCCATTCCTAATGCCATTAGAGTTTTCTTAGCCTCGTACAGAGACGCAGGCAATTCATTATCCGGTGGGAGCATACTTTTTAACTCTTTCAATAATTCTGAGAAACTCTTATCAGACCATCTGCCTTTTGCTTTCATGTTAAAGAGCTTAAGCAATGATGACATCTTTGTATAGGATTCACAGTTAGGATAAAGTGGTTTTTCCGCATCTTGTTTTAACTTTTGAAAATTATCTGGATCTCCTATAAACTCTTCGTGTATAGCCTGAACCAATGCAATTGCTGCTGCAGCATCATCCGGTAACTCATCATCTTCATAATCTCCAAACTCATACTGAACATCAGCATTATATGAAGTCTATGATTTGGTATTATCAGCACCAGATGTTTCTTCGCCATGTGAATCTCATATCTTGTATTTCTGATTGATGCCCTTGACGTACAGATGGATTCTCACTTCATTCACCGATGCTGTTTTACCGTTCATAAACAACCTGCACGGACATAATATGGAAACAAGACTTCCAGCTTCGACAACATGATTTGTGGCATATTTCAAGAAGGCCTCAACCCCCTTGGTGTATTCTGGTGATAACCTATCTTTACCCATCCAGGATTTATCCATTCTGAACCTATATATAACACTTATGTGTGTGTGAACAAGATGATTGCAGATAAAAGTGTAAAATATAATTGCAGAAAAAACACTCACCACTAATCTGTTGAAATATGCATATCTAAGTAAGTAGACGAACTAAAATATCCTAAAGTTAACTTCATCTAAAGTCACCCATATCAAATTCATAATCCCAAACAAATAATAAATTGATTGTTGGATAATATACCTGATGAGCTCGCGGAGAAATACTTCTTTGTACTATATAAGATGTGAACAATGAGATCCATCAATCGACTAACCTGTCAACACAAAACAAACCAAATTCCATAAGCCCCCTGAACAAGAATAAGATTTATAAAAAACAACCAAAAAATTCAGTTCAAGTGTCTTACTTCTGCTTGGTACTCAAATTTTTCAGCAGGTGGTGAATCTGTAGTATCAGATGCTGCCGCGGAGGTTGATTCTTAACGGTTACTAAGAAAAAACCATTTATCAAATTGAACTTCGGTGTTGAGTTAGAAAAATTGCTTCTCCGAGTGGTTATTGATGAATACCATCTGCTTGTTGACTAGTTAGAATCAGTGACTCAAGCCTGAACCAACGAAGCAAAAACCGAAATTAAACTAATGAGTTTATAATAAAATTTACTGACCGATTATTGTGGTTGGGAGCTAACAGGAGAAACAAACATATATTCCCTTGGCCCTGGTAGATATATTGAGTGGCACTCAGTACTCTTCAGTCATCTCCCTACTAGTGTAGGACTACCTTACCCTCTCTCCTATCATCTCTAGTAGATATTGCGAGTCTCTTAATGTGTAATATGGACATTAAAGGGTCAGGGTCTGTTTAGAGTTGGTTTTGATGGTTCTCCAGCCCTTCACTCTCTTCTTTTTCATCTCCTAAGGGTTAGGGTTAGGGTCAGGGTCTGTTTACATGTGATTATTAACGAACATAATATACTGTAAGTGGTGATTCTAAATGCAATTTAACTGATCAGATCAAAGGAATACGATCTACTGACTTAATAGTTCTACGTTCATAATTACTTCATGTGTATCTAACAAGTGTTAAAGCATTGTACATTGCTTAAACTAATAACCAACTGCTTCATTTACAAGGAGATATAAAATAATTGAAACCCAGAGATAGAAATATGTTCAGTGGCTATTGACTTTGTAGGTCGATATATCAAATAAAAGGGAAAGAACGTAACCCATTTTTCAGTGGTATTCTTATTCGACAATCATGTAAACCATGATGGATATGGGACAACAGGCATGTGAGTGTGATAATATGGCAAATGTGTATGTATATCTGAAACCTGATTAAATGATTGAAGTTGTTGATATAACACTAAATTTATTCTAGTTGTATATTGATTTAAAAAATAAAAATTCTGTGCTTTTCTTGACACCTTCCACGAATACTAAGTGAAAGTTCTCATAATTTGGACTAATGGTCATTCAGGTAGCATCGTTTTCATCTAGTACAATAAATTAAGACAGGTGAACTTAAGTAGTGGAAATGTAATCTATCTGGATACAATCATTTGTTTACTGCTTACATACATGCATGGAAGTACAAATATATCATGTTATAAGCGCAACTTGTGTTAATTGAGAAAAATCATTTGAAATACCTGAGTGGGATGCAATTGATTTATTAAAGCATTCACAAGAAGGGGTTCGACTGTTCCCCAGTTCATATCATGTGTCTTGCTACTTCCTGTATCAACGAAATGTTTAATGCCTGGGCCAAAGAAATGAGAACACACTAAAATATTACGATAAACGGTTAAATTGCATACATTGTGAAGAGAAAACCAAAAATATCACCACCGAAGTACATTCGATGAAAGGGGCAGTCTTATATTCGTCAAACAGAGAGGATCATAGATTCATAGGGTATTTGATATCGTAACAAATGTATTATTCTTCTCAAATTCCCCTTGTTCCAACGTGTTTATACCCAAATTGATTTAATGACCCTACTTCCATAAGTAAATAAAACCTCAATCCTGTAATGTTTTGAGTCAACTGCTGAGGTGATTCAATCCTGTAATGACCCTTTTTACCGAGAGTGACAGTTGGCATCAGAGCGAGGCACAATCAGGTCAGGCATTATGAACGGGGTGTTATTGATAAACTACGTGATGATTTTTTTCGGTTGTATTGTTTTCTGTATACATGCGAGTGTAGGAACCTACCGTGATAGCATCCAAGCATTCCTTTGAGTAAAAATGACCAAGGAGTGTATAGACTTTAACATTATGTTACAATATGTTTTTATAAAAATCTTGCGTACCATGGAAATAAATAGAATATAAAGCCTAATATGTATTTGAACTACTCTTCTCGTGAACTGACTTCTGGAAGAGATGGATGTAAATGGGTGCATGTGTGACATTAAACTCTTGCATAAAAATCATGTCTGAAAAAGCTTTTTTTCAAGCATTCAGTCATAACTTCCTATTATTAAAGCATGAATAGTAAATTTGAACCCTCTTTGGATACAAAACCAAGTCATTGGTTGAGTCATGTCGAAATCAGGATGAAGTCAGAGAAAAGTCAAGGCTGACCAGGATAATGGCTAATTCCACCAGGTACTTCGTCCTCGGGCTAAGTAGTTAGTTAAGTCAACTAGGTCTCCTGCTTTAGAGCTCAAAACAAGGAAAAATCTCAATCTCGTTCATGAGAGAGAAAACTAATAAGAGAATTGAGTCTATCACAGTTCATTTGAAAAGATGTTAGAGCTGCATCAAGGTTTGAGCAGTCTAATCAAGCGTGAAACCGTATTGATTATCAGACTACTCTATGGCCTTACCTAACAATGAGTCAACTGAGTCTAACAAGTCCTGAGTCTATTATAGAGTATGTTGACAGGAAATCACTCTTATTGAATGCAAGCTTCTGAAATCTAGGAAAGTAAAAAAGATACAGTGATCAGGATACGAGCTCCAACACCCCACAAAAACCTCAAACTAGGAAATTGTGGATCAATTAGTGTGGCAAGATCTAACTCTTATCAACAACATACATAAATGGCTTCAGAATAATGCCCTGGCAGACTTCTTAGGTTTTCTTTGGTTTCCCATTGTGTGACTTGTGTCAGTTGTTCACCAGGGCAGTTGACTTACTTGCATGTTAGAAGAGTGATACTGAAAAAGAGAACAACATAATAATATCTTACCTACTTTGTTTTTCCTGTAACGAGCTGATAAACTAATAAAAGGTTATTGCACTCAGGTCTCTATCAGCATTGCCAAATTCCAATCTACATGATGAAGGTATGAAAGAAACATGCACAGAATATATAAGCATTGTTAAGTAAACTATAAATAGGAAATAATGATTCAAGTTTTTCATGCGAGTATATGCTAGGCCCTCGAGAGAAAAACTTAAGAAACCAATAACAACGAAATAAATTTTGTCTAAGCCTACTTGAATCAAATCATTACAAAGTCTTTGCTTACTCAATTCATAAGTTCATAAGAAAATGATATCGATTTTGTAATGATTCGATTAGTTTAATTTCTCTAAGCCTACTCAATTCCAATTCCAAAAATATTTTAAAAAAAAACACACAAAAAAAAGAAAAATCACGGCAATTACATATTGAGAAGAATAAACAAAAGGAATCGACAAAATGTTTTATTTGGAGCATTTCAATAATGAATCAGTAAGGATAACATTGTTTAGGGTTTTACCGAATCAAAATGAGAAATCCAATTCCACCTTTGAATCTGATTTCAACCCAACATTTCCTAACATATAAGAACTTTAATTCGAGATTTAGAAGGTAACTACAGTTATATAAGGATTGAACCAAATCCAGATTTAAGTAAGAGAAAAAACCAAAAGAATATCAGATATGGGATTTACCTGATTTTTTTGGGTGAGAAATCTTGAGATGGGATTTGCCTGATTATTTTGGGTGAGAAATCTTCTTTTAAGTTGAACGAGATGAGAGGCGAGAAGACCCACTAACAAACATCCCATGGTACAGCTAGCCCACTATTCGTAAAAATTTCAAAGAACTTATAAAACTAAATCGTATTTGAGAATGATAAATAGCAGCAGTTTTGGATAAAAATTGTCACTATAAATGAAAATGACGGTAATTGAAAGAAACTGTCATCTATAGCTATACACTTCTATAACATTTCTTATATAAAAAAGTTGTTATAGCTTAAGAATAGCAACAGTTTATAACTGTTATTATACGTCAATCTACACTAACAGTTTTCTACAAAAACTGTCATCGTATAATTATTAAGTAACAATTAATAAACTGTCACGATTTTGTACCATTATTACTGTGAGTTTTGATAAGAAACCGTCGCTTATATCTCGTAGGTTATTCTTTTGTGACAGGTATTTCTTGAACTGTCATGATTAAGGATTTTGAACTATCACGGAAGCCCAAATTTGTACTAGTGAAGGTGTAGAAACCTTATGATGGAGTACTTTTTCATAAGAGCTTCGAAGGAACGATTACAAAAATTGGACCCTCCATCACTAATCACTCTACGCATACCAAATCGAGAGAAAATATTGTCTCTAACAAATTTGATCACAACATGGCGATCATTTGTCTTGGTAACTATCGCTTCAACCCACTTGGACACATAGTCAACAGCTAGCAGAATATAAAAGTTTCCAAAAGAGTTAACAAAGGGACCCAGAAAATTAATACCCCATACATCAAATATTTATATTATCAAGATAGGATTCAGCGGCGTCATATTATGATGGGTCAACTTTCCTAATTTCTGACATCTTTCACAACTTTAACAAAATTTGTCATCTTTGAATAAATACGGCCAATAGAAACAGACTACAAGACCTTCGCAATTGTTTTCTTTGCAATAAAATAACCCCCACAATCTCCAGAGTAACATAAAGTGAGAACACTAGAGATTTCGTTGGCAGGAATACAACGACGGGTGATCTGATCTGGACAATATTTGAATAAGTATGGATCATCCCAGAAAAAAGTTTGACCTCAGACAAGAATTTTACTATATCCTGTTTAGACCAATGTTCAGGAATTTGACTTGTTACCAAATAATTAACAATGTCAGTAAACCAGGGTAACTGAAAGATGGAAAACAATGGTTTATCAGGGAATGTGTCAAGGATTGGTCTCTCATCATCTATATACTCAACAAGGATACGAGATAAATGGTCAACTACTACATTTTCAGAACCTTTTTTATCACGAATCTCTAGAGTAAATTCTTATAATAGTAAAACCCATCTAATCAGTCGGGGCTATGAATCCTTCTTAGACAGAAGATACTTGAGCGCCGCATAGTCAGAGTAGACTATAACTTTTGACCCAAGAAGGTATGATCTAAATGTATCAAGTACAAACACGATGGCTGATAATTCTTTCTCAGTGGTTGTGTAGTTTATCTAGGCATCGTTTAGGGTTTTACTAGCATAATAAATCACAGAGGGTGCTTTATCATGTCTTTTTCCAAGGATAACACCGACCGTATAATCAGAGTCATCACACATAAGTTCAAATGGTATGTTCCAATCAGGTGGTCGAATGATAGGGGCAGAAGTTAACAAAGATTCGAGCTTCTCAAAAGCTTCAACACGTGCTTCATCAAAAACAAAGGCATTATCTTTAGCAAGTAGGTTCGACAAAGGTAAGACAATCTTGCTAAAGTATTTGATGAAACGAAGATAAAATCCAGCATGACCAAGGAAAGATCTAACACCTATTATATTCTTAAGATGCCTTAATTTTGAAATTAGGTCAACCTTCGCTTTATAAACTTTTATTCCTTTAGCGGACACCACATGTCCTAACACTATTCCAGATTTAACCATAAAATGACACTTTTCCCAGTTCAGGACTAAGTTCTTTTCTTTAAAACGTTCTAGAACTAGTGTAAGATGGTGCAAACATCCATCAAAATAAGAACCAAAAACCGAAAAATCATCCATAAAGACCTCGAGAAATCGTCCACCATGTCCGAGAATATACTTAGCATGTAACGTTAGAATGTTGCGGGTGCATTGAACAACCCAAAAGAAATACCCTTGTAAGCAAAAGTACCAAATAGACATGTGAAGCTCGTTTTTTCTTGGTCTTCTGAGGCTATGGGGATTTGGCTATACCCAAAGAATCCATCTAGAAAACAGTAATAGCTATGACCGCCTAATCTTTCTAGCATCTGGTCAATAAATGGTAAAGGAAAATGGTCTTTCCTAGTGACTGAATTCGTCTTACGGTAGTCTATACAAACTCTCCACCCAGTAGTAAGTCGGGTGGGGATCAATTCGTTGCTCTCATTCTCAACTACTGTCATTTCAGACTTCTTTGGGACAACCTGGATAGGGCTGACCCACTTACTATCATAGATGGGGTATATGATACCCGCATCTAACAACTTGAGTATCTTTGTGCGGACAACATCTTTTATGTTGGGGTTCAATCGTCGTTGCATCTCTCTTGTGGTTTTGGCACCTTCCTCTAGGTAGATTCAGTGCATACAGTCAGCAGGACTAATACCTTTTAAATCTTCTATGGTCTATCCTAGGGCAGTCTTGTGCAATCGGAGAACACTAACTAGTTTACTTTCCTGATCAGGCTCTAAGTCAGAGGCAATTATGGCAGGAAGGGTATTCTCATTACCTAGAAACACATATTTCAAAGTGTCTGGTAACGACTTTAATTCAAGGGTGGGAGCTTTAACTAAAGATGGGACGGGCTTATCTGTAGTGGGCGGAAGAGGTTTAGGTTCACGTTTCCATTTCCCATAATCCAAAACTTGTGCAGAATCTAACAATGCATTAACTTCTTCAAAATGACTATCATCATCATAGTAGGCTCCAAAATGGGTCAAGCAGGCCTCTAACGGATCATTAACACTATTAGTGCTAAAGTATTCTCAACTTGAGAACCAACCATGCAAACAGACTCATAGTGGTTATGGTCTAAAGAGGCTTGGAAGGCTTTAAAAACATTCACCAAGATTTTCTAATTGCCAAAAGAAAATTCCACTTGACCGTTTTGACAATTGATTATAGCATTAGCAGTAGCTAAAAATGGACGTCCTAGGATGATTGGAATATTGATTTCTCGGTCTGATATAGGTTGAGTATCTAGAATCACAAAGTCGACTGGATATATAACATTTTCTACTTGAACCAAAACGTCTTTAATAATTCCACGTGGAATGACTGACCTATCGGCTAACTGAAGTGTGATCCTAGTTGGTTTCATCTCTCATAGTCCAAGTTTTTCATATACCGAGAATGGTAAAAGATTCACACTAGTTTCAAGATCTAACAATGCATTTTATATCCGTTGATTTCCTATAGTACAGGTAACAGTGGGACTACCAGGATCTTTGGATTTGACTGGGTACTATTGTGAAAGTATAGAACTAACTTGTTGGGTCAAGAATGCCTTCTTATGGACACTCGTGTCTCGTTTGACCGTACACATATCCTTAAGGAATTTAGCATAAATTGGCATATGTTTAATTGCATCTAACGGGGAAAGGTTGATCTTAACTTGCTTAAAGATGTCTAGGATTTCAGCATAAACGCCAAGCTTTTTCTTGGCAAGCCTTTGGGGAAATAGTGCAGGTGGAGTAAACACTCACTTAGGGACATTTTTCTCATTTGGGCACACATATTTCTCAGGCCCATCAGTGTCATTAGGAGTTTCGTCGACCTCAAACTCTTTTTCAGTTTGATTACTGACCTTAGGTTACTCTACCGTATTTTCAACTGTTTTGCCATTCCTGAGGGTAATGACTGCTTGAACATGCTCAGTAGAATTACCTGACCCATTTATCTGGTGGACTCCTTTTGGGATCGGAGTCAGTTGGCTAGGAAATTTTCCATTCTTCCTATCATTTAGCTTGTTCGACAGTTGACTCATTTGAGTTTCTAAGCGAGCCTCTGCTCTAGTTGGCTAAAATGTTGGGTAGTCTTGGCATGATTTAGGGTACTACTTTCAATAAAGAGTTTTAGAGTTTTCTCTAAAGAAAATACTTTTGAATCAACTGGGCTTGGTTCTTGGGCTTGAGTTGGGTTCCTAGGAAAACCTGGTGGTGGATTGCTAGATGGGCCACCCTGTTGGGTACCTCTAGAACAAGAGAAATTAGGATTGTGTCTCCATCCAGGGTTATAGGTATTCAAATATGGGTCAAACTTGGGTCAACACTCATATTTAGAGTTCATACCTCCATGCAAGACATTAACCTGGTCACGGGTAGTTTCATTTGGGTAAAAATGGGCTCATTGTTATAGCTGATAGGTGTCTAAAACACCTTAATTGATATATATTGTTTATGCTTTCTTTGTTGTTTATATTGTTATGTTATTTTTATATTTTATAGGTATTTTGGAGTCATTTGATCAAAAGAAGAAAAAATAAGCGCAAAAGAGAAGAATTGTCTTTTCATGGGAAAATGTTATTTATAGCCATCCATTTGTTAAATTCCAACCCAGCAATTAGAATGTTTATTTGATGATTTTAATCCCTTACAGTTGACTTAAGAAAACCATTTACTTAAGGGTGCCCTTATCTTGTCACTGGGGCCCATTTTTTATCTTTACCCTAAAGGATTAGGTCGAGAGTTTCATTCTTTCTCTCACAAGTGAGTTCACTAGCAGAAAAGAAATAGGTTCCGGGTGAGTGAGAAGAGTGGTGGCTCGAGATGATGGAGGTGGATCTACTGGAGAATCTCAGGGAAGAATTATAGAAGAAGTGGCAGAGAAGTTGAATCTATGATGGAGCTTGAGCTCGAGAATTAATGGCAGTTAGAAGACAAGATGGGTCTATGGTTGATGTGAAGAAGAGAATGGTTTTTAGGGTTTGTTGTTAGGGTTTTTGGTTCTGCTAGTAGTGATTTGAGATCAGGAATTTTGGGGTTAAGATGAGATTGAAACAAGAAGATGGGTTAGAAGATTTTGAGTATGAGTTATTTCAACTCGATGCAGAAAGATTTGAGATCTAGATGAAGAATTTGCAGAGAGAAGATTGAATTTAAAGATCAAATTGAAATAGATTTAACTTAGACTCGAGGGTTAGTTCTGATTCTTGAGTGAAGATCGAGCTCAAGTTGGATCTGCTATTGATGTTTATGGATTTTTGGGTTAGAGTTAGTGAAGATCAAGTTAGGTTTTCTTCCGTGAATCGAGTGTATAGCAGAGATTGAGTTGAAATGGTGGAGTCTTGTTGGTGTTTGGTTGAACTGATGGATTTGTGGATAGCATGGTGATGGTGATAGTGGTCTGTGAACAATTTATTTCGAGGGTTGTGAGTCTTAAGTGAGAACAAGGGATTGAGTTGGTGGATTTGAGTTCGACTTGATGGATATGTGAGGAGAAGAAATGGGGTTAGTTCACTTGTGGTTTTGAAATTGCAGCAAGGATGGGAGAAAGATGGAAACTGCCGGATTTCTATAGAGAGTTTGTTAATGTTGTGAACCAAGATAGGAGTCTGAAATGGTTTGAATTGATTTAGATGAATGTATAGGAAATTTTGCAGGGAAGGACTAAATAAAAATGACATGAATTTGGCCGAAAATTATCCAGAAACAGATAAAATTATATCTGAATTTTATTCAGGAGAGTCAACTCACCGATCAGATCCAACTCGATTGAATCAGACTAATCAGACCGAGTCAATATGACTCAGCTAACACACCTTTCCTGAATCTGACCTTGACCCCCTGACCGTTAAGTTGACTGTTAGATTTAACAGTTGACTCCGAAGGCCGGTGACATTTTCTGGTCACCTAAACTATTTTCTGATGACTTTTCCGGTCGATTTCCGACCACTTTCTTGGACCTCCGACGACCAATTTTGGACAAAAACTTTAGTGGGTTATTTCTCATGTACGGGCTAGTAGATGGACTTATTGGACTTGGGTTTATATTTGGAAATTGAAGAGTTTGACCTAGTTTTGGAAACAAGAAGATCTATAAAAGGAAGAGTCTTCTACAACTAATTAGATATTTTACATCTGATTTTTGGGAGCAAGGAGCCGCTTTTCTATTTCACATATCTAGGGTTTGCAATATTTTCATCTTCTTCTTTATTTAATATGTGTATGAACTCCATATCTATGAGTAGCTAAATTTTATATTATTGGTTAACGATTTAAGTTGATTTCTCAAACATGGTATTTTATTAATACAGTAGTTTTGTCTTAATATTTTTTGTTTATGATTCATTGTTTATAACTTTTGCATGATTTGAACACTTTGTTGGTTGAGTCCGGAATCAATTTAACTTGTTTTCATATCTAAAACTAAATTAGGGTTTTCAATACAAAAAATTTGACGAATTCTGATTTCAAGTAGCATAAGTGTGGTTGTTGCTTGTAGTGATACATCCTAGCAATCACATATGAATCATAACCTTGTTAAATTGAATTAGTTTTTTTTTCTACGTTCAATTACATTGATTAACCTTATTTCACAAAACATAATTCTCATGGGGAATTAAACTTGATTAGTTCTTTTTACACGTTGGGTTTTTCTCTAGTTAGAATTCATACTCGTATATTTTTAATGTGTTTGTGATGATTTTCGGAAATAAACGGGATATTCTTGCGATCAAGATATTCTAGGGTTTTTGACAATGAGAGATCAAATACCAATTCTAGTTATTAATACAAATACATATTTGTGAATGATACAATCCCTTAATCAATAACTTTATCATATTGATTACTTTCAACTATTTACTTTGCTTTAGTTTTAGTTTTTATTACTTTCATTGATCCTGAAAAATCCCCCATTTGTTACTTAAGAAATTGAAATCGAATAACAAAAAATAGCATATCGTGGAACGAACACTTACTTACTCTAGCTTCATAATAAATCTTTTATAATTGAGAAAGTGAATATAATTTTGACGTGCACATCAATAGCCTATAGCCTGACTCGACCCTTCTTGGCTCCTAATCTCTAAGACCTCCAGACGCCTAAGAATATCTAAACCATTATCAACTCGATTGACCTTAGGGATTGGGTTCTTAGGTACATTTGGTTCTCTCATTGAAGCTCATTGCCTCGTTTTCTCAGCTAACTCGATAAACGAGTCAAAACAAGTGTCAGGATCCTTATGAATAAACTCCCCACCACTTATTGTTTTTACCTACATACGGGTTTCACTATCTAGGCCCTCATACAAGATTTAGGCCATATGGGATTTTTTAAAACCGTGATGCGGACACTGGTATAACAACTCATTAAACCTTTCTACATATTCGTATAGGTTTTCACCTAATTTTTCTTAAAGGTTTGAATGGACTGACGAACAACTATAGTCATATGGTGTGGGTAGAATTTCTTAATGAATCTCTCTACAAGCCCATACCAAGTTGTGATCGTTTTAGAGGGAATGAAATGATACCAGTCTTTGGATTTCTTATCAAGGGAGAAAAGAAACAAACGCAACCTAAGAACATTTATCGAGACGTTTGGATAACTCAAGGTCCCACAAATCATTTCAAAGTCTCTAATATGAGTGTGGGGATTTTCATTGTCTAACCCCCTAAATGTACGAAGTGTATTATTTGTTCCAGGTTTGATGTCAAATTTCTCATTAGAAGGGGGTAAAACTACCCCAGATTCACGTACTACTCTAGAAGGGTCCATACGGTCTCTTAGGGTTTTCGTTAATTTGTTTTATCACCCATTTAAGAAAATAAAGATGAACAACCAACAAACCTGCTAGGAGTCGGACTCAAACAATATAAATCGTTTTCTTCAAGTCTATTTCCTACACGTATCCAACGAGGCATACACAAGCAAAAGATACTAGTGTCAAGTAAGAATTTGTGCACATGCAAATGCATGGTTCACTAATTTAGGTAAGCTTGGTTTACCTTAACAGAATATACTTACAGTCAAAGACTGGTCAAAGGTACAAGGTTAAGGCTTGTGGACTTTCATCTGGTAACTCCCATAAGGCCCAAGGCACGGGTTCAGCTTACTGATCCACGGGTTTTCCTAAATATCGGTGATCTGACGAAGGTGCAAAATGGTTTGTGCAAACATGTTTTTTTTATAATAATAAAACTAAAAATAAAATATGCACAAACACATTAAAAAGGAAATAAAATCTAAAAATAAAAATTGGATTTTACTAACCTTCATGGTCGGCAATTTTCCACAAAATATTTGTAAAATACAACCTGCACAACAAAGACTAAAAATACCAAATCTAGAAAAGAAAATAAAAATAAAATAAAATTCTAAACTAACTAGCCTAACTAACACAAAATTAAAGATTAACCAAAAATATTATTTCTCAATCCCCGGCAGCGACGCAAAAATTAATAGGCTAAAAACCTTTAGTCGCAGTCGCACGAAAACTACAAAGTAGAAGCGGCAAATACGGGTTTGTCCACAGAGATTGATTATAATATTTGTAATTAATTACCTAATTATGTGCTAAGGCAAGAAATTTTTGTTGTCGATTTCACGAATTAAATTTAAAGACAATTACTAAAATAAATTGATTGATTGAAAAATAGGAGAAAATTCTAGGGTTTCAGATTCCACTACTTTTGATGTTGGTAAAACTAATTAATCACTAATTAAACTATTACTCTCTAATTACTCAAAATGTTATTGAACCCAGTCTCATGTTTCGGAAGATTTTTCATTATAAAACTTAAAATTATAACTTTCGTTGTTATACCAAAAGTCTAATTTTCCTTTGCTTATAAAATATCAACATCCTAAAGACTATTCAAAAAAATTATTATGAAGCTTATAAGAAGAAAAATTGTTAGTCATTTAAAAGCACCAATTGTAGAGTAACTATGTCAAAGAAATAAAATATTAATCATTACACATCAAAAGTAATTTCCTCCTATACCCTAGAAAATAAATTAGCTACTCATGGAGAAGAAAATTGGAGAAAATTGATTAAACATTTAGATTTATTAATGTGAAAAAGGCTTACAATTTTCTCTTGTTTCTTGTCGATTTAACGACTGATCCAAAGTGCAGTGGAAAAAGACAGCTCTTGTACGCACCTGAATAAGACTCTTTTCTGGTGTATTAACTTCAGAAACTGTTGCAGTATAAGAGTAAGGAACCGTGACAAAAGGTGTTGAATTGAAAGTTTAGGTGACGGTAATTAACAACAGTTTAAAAATGTGTTAATCTTCTTCTTCTTCAACCTCTCGCCTGCAACTTAGAATTGATCCTGATTTTATTCTTTTTTCCCTCAGGATCTCTCTGTCGTCCCTTCTCGATTTCCCCTAACTCTTATTTATACTACTCATCAGTTCCAACTTCAAATGTCCCCTCGAATCTTCCCTTTTTATGAAAATATTCTCGAGAGAGGTATTCTTTCTCTAGGATATTTTTTACACAGTGGTTTTGATCTCAATTTTTTTTTTCTTCCAAACTTATTTCTCGGTTTCCTTCCTTAGCTCAAGAACAATATTTTTCTTGTACGTCCAAATCTTGTTAAGATACTCTCTCAAAAAAAAAACAAACAAGAGAATATTTGCTGTGATCTTCAACAAATTTTATCGAGATTTTTTTATGCTTTGAAGTTTCCTTTTCAGGTACGTTTCTAAATATGGTAAAAGTATTCTTTTCGCCTTAAACTCTTTTTACCATTCCAAATTTTCTTCACGCAGATGAGAGAAAGAGATACCCGCTAAAAATTATATTTGAATTCAAAATGAGGTTCCTCTATCCAAAGTCGGGGGTGACTTTATCCATATCTCGGGTGCCTTTAGCACTTTTAAAGCCAATTATTCCACGATTATTATTTTTCCAGAAAGACCTAAAAAACACAGAAAAATAATTATATTAGTACAAAATCAAGTAGTAATAATGTAAATATGAGAATAAGTAAGACACATAAATATGTCTATCACTTAAGAGGAACACCAGAAGAAAAATCGTTTTCTGACAGAGAATCTGATAGAGTTCAAGTAAAGAGGTAAATGATGACGAAGATAATGAGAACCATGACAAAGAAGGACGAGGACGTCAAGAACCACTACAACAACAGGGAGGTAAAGATAAAGATGCAGCCGCAGAAAGGAACGAAAAGAGAGGATACTTGCCAAAGCCTCACTTTATGTTAGGTCGCGGCCCCAATCAGGCCATTCATGGGTTACCGAGTGATAAAAGGGAGTTTCTATGGTGGGTACGAACACAGTTGGACTGCTACAATCTTTGCAACCACGATAAGTATCTCAACCTTATGTTATACATCGTCTACCTTTACTTAAGCTATCATGCATCTTCTGATTTGTCATGATATGTTATTTAGGATCACACCGTTGTCGTGCATCTTCCAAAACACCAATCTTCAGTGAGCAAAGTGACTTTATGGACACTGTATGAAAACGCACCCCAGTCCGTCTGGATCGTCAAAGATTCGGGGTTGGTGTATGGAGTAAATAACTTGGTGGTTGGGTATGAAAAAACCCTTTTTTTTCCTTCCTAGAGAGATATTACGCGGGAACGGATACTCTACATCTTCTACTTGGGGAAATGATAAGATTTTGTAAACCTATATAAAATAACCGCAATCGCACAGCGTCTACAACGTAGAAACGGTGGAAATACTTCAACCAATATTGTTAATAAACTAACCCGAAATGATATTTTTGGATTTTTAGAAATGCAAATGAACAAGAAAATAATAAAGTAAACTAACAAAATATACAAGGTGATCAAGTAGAGAGGACACTAGGATTTTCAGTTTCCACTAATTTAATTTATAGAACTCATATCCAATCTCTAAAATAAAATAGTTTCACCATGGTAGTTTCCTTCGCTTCCAAGTTGATTGTAATATCTCAATTCGGAAGGTAGGGTTCACCAGATGGAATATAAGTAATGGTTTGTCCTTTCCTAACGCCGAGGCCTTTTCAGCACGGTTGTCCCCGGAGTTTGCAGAAAATTCTGCAATTAAACTTGCTCAGAGGGGAGTAATCCAAGGATGGGTGACCTCTCGGGAAGCTGCTGCTAGATAACCACAGCGGTGCCCGTGGAAAACCCCACACTGCTGGATGATCGTAGTGGCTAAGTACAAAAATGGGATTAGGTGACAGTTAAAAATTATCATCAAAATAGTAACGTAACAGTTCTGTAAATTATTGCATTGTCACCAAAGCCCCTGTTACCAAAGGTCTTGAAGAAACTTTTATGGATTAAAGGATATAAGGTAACAATTTCTTCATAAACCTGACATTGTTTGACAACTTAGGGTAACATGTTTAAACAAATCTATCATTAAAAACTCATTTGTTGTACCAAGGTAACAGTTTCTACATAAACCTATCGATGTTTGCAAGTTATTATAATATTTTCTAATTAAAACTGCTATCAAAAACTAAATTGCTTGTACAATGGTAACAGGTTAGGTTAATTTTTCTAAATAAAACTGTCATCGTACACCCATGTTACACCCTTATTTATAGTGAGTTCATGTTATAGTTGTTGATATATGCTCAGTGAGAACCAATATCAAGATAAAAATAATTACGGGGAAAAATTAGTGTTTAAATTGATTTAGTAAGTACAGTAGTACAAAAATTCTTAACCAAATAAGCTACATACAAGTTATTATACAACATGATTCAATGGACTTTGTATACAAGAATTTTTAGTACTGACAAAAAAAAATTAACAATGAAATCTTAGTTATTTGACTCCATGATTTGCAATTAATACCTTCAGTTGCAAAAAAAAAAGAGTAGGGCTTTTGTTCTCCCAGTTCTCATCCCCCTTCAATTGCTGCAAAAAAAATAATCTTAGTTATTCCACTCCATGATTTGCACCCTTAAATCATTTTGATTCATACCTCTGATTTGTTCCCTTGAATCTCTTTGATTCATAATTCATACCTTATAAACCTAAGCAGAAGACTATAAGTACATGAGTTTAATCAATACCTATTGGGAACTGTAAGGTATTTTTTTCGGAAAGACTTTTTTGATGATGGGGATAAAAAAAATAAGATTCTCCATAACCTTAGGTACTTCTCCATTGAACTAATTTGTATTTAAAAAAAAAAACAATCTTGCGTTTATGGCTTTGGTATTTTATTTCTTAAATCTAGGGTTTGTGTAGAATCAATTTTGATTTTGTGCAGATAGGGTTTCAAGTACTATTGCTTCTGGGCATAAATCAATAAGCAATTCTTCACTTAAACTGTATATTTTTTATTTCGGATATATTTGAAATTAAGATACTTTTACCTATAATTATTAGATTAATACCAATTTACGTCTTCTGATTTTGCAGAGAGGAATCAATTAGTAAGGAGATGGTTGCTGGAGTTTTTGTTCCTAGTGAGAACGATCTTCAATTGATTATTTGTGGTCTATGTGGTATTCAAATGAGGAAAAATATTCCTTTTAATCCAATTCCTTTCAAATCTACTTAATGATTTTTTGATGATTGATGTATATGTTTTTGTTTGTGTTATAGATGTTGTTGTTGTATTTCTTGGATTTTGATGTCCTCTCTGTTGGTTTTTTATTTTAGGTTTTTTCTTTGTATTGGTATCAAATTCTCAGGGGAAGTGCGAACAGAAGACTAATTATTTTAAGAAGTTGAGACTATGTATAAAATGGTTTCAAGAAGCGGGTTATATGATTGAGCGTGAGAAGACTCAGACTACTTTAGATTCCCTTATGAAAAATTGTGAAGAAATAAGTGAAATTTAATAAATTTCCATCTTTTTTTTTAAATTACAATTACTCAGTGAGATTTGTGAATTGACACTGAAGTTATTAAATCAATGAGTCTATCAAGAGTTTTTGTTAAAAGTTCTTTAAATTATACGAAATCTTATTCAGTTTTTTATGATTAAAAGTGAAGTGGTTGATTTTGAAAATTTCACCCAATTTCACCAAATCAGGGAAGATTCGATAAGCTTTGTTTCAAATTTTGAAAATTTCACCCCTAAGTTCGTCAAATTAGAAAGGATTTGATGAACTGAGGATTTTGTTAATAAATGAAAGTTCAATGTTTTTTCTTAGAAGTACTTTATTGGATTGTCGGTTTACATAGATTTCGATATTGAAGCATTTTTTATTAGATAATCTAGGTATTCGACTTCAAAATAAAAGTGTACTTATTAACTCTTGAAATGTTGAATATGAACAGAGATATTCCTGACAAATTTAGTTCAATTTAGTAGTTAATCGGACCAGAGTTTCTTAATATACTTTTGGTGTCTGGTGTAGTGTTTGATGTTGTTTTGTTTGCTTTCTTATGATGATTGCAGATGTCTCACAACAAGTGCAAGTAGCAAAGGAGAACATGCTTAAGATGACTAAGTAAGTCAGATCCCATGCTTGCATATAACTGCATGATTTGTATCTCTAGTTCTTTCGGTATCTTTTATTCCAATATATCATCGAAAATGTTAGACTATACTTTGTATATTAGTGTCACAGACTCCGAATGTGTAGATTATCGGTTCTACTCGGACTTAATGAGAGTGTTATACTTTATAGTTATAAAATCGTAGATTATATTTTTGATGATTCTTAAAATAGTGAAATAGATCAAAGCTCAAGCGGAATAACGAAAGAAATTGAGAAGTGCAAGGAGTCTGCACCTGAAAAGAAGAAAATGTTAAATGAAGAAAATGAACGTTATAGAAAGCCGCTTACATGGCTTTAGACATGCTCAACAACACAATAAGATACATTTCTAATCATTTTTACTTTCCTTTGATCTAAAAATTTTAGTGAAATGATTCATGACGCATACTATGGTTAGTTACACTAATAGACATTCCTGACTTTAGCAAAAAATTATACATCAGGAATGATACAAGCAAAATAATTTTTCTCTTAACAGTAGAACATATGTCATTCTCTTTTAAAATACTCAACTCTTCACTTCTGTTCCATCAGTCATTATAACCTTATTCCCTTTTTTTTCCATTTTATCCCCTGCGTCCAGTAAACAAGGGAAAACTGTGTAGGTATTCATTGATTTATGTAACTAGTTAGTTTTATATTCCATCATTAATGCAAATGAAAAGATATTTTTGAGGTGCAATTTTGATTTTTAAGTATCATAATGAACATGTTTCATTCTAAACGTGAAATTCATAACCTGCACACGCTTATAAAATTTGCAGAAGCCTTTTAGTAATGGAACTGCAATATTAGCAGTTTAGCATCTCTATATGCTTATAAATGGTGTGGTGTATGCTTTTGTGATGCTTTAGTGAACTAGAATTGTAGTCTTTTCACAAATCAATGTGGGTTGTTAGTTAAATCTGTGTAGAAAAGGGTTTTCTCAAGGAAATATTGGTTTTGCTTTTGCTAATGTTCCCTAAAGTCCTTAAAATATAATGTATCCATCGATTTATGTGCAATTGGCCATTGAGAATCTTTTGAAAATATATTGAATCTACTTTACCTACCAATTGTAAAAGATCTTCTGTTGATTCTGGTAAGTGATAAGTCTCCAGGATTTTGCTACTTTCTGTTGCATCTGTTTCGTTGGAATGATGCCATTGGATTACCAAACTCATCAGTAAACGTGGCCTAGGTATCACCCGGGAGACGTTTAGACAATAATGTATATTATTGTATATACGGAGGATAATGCAAAAAGAATACTGTGTCTGATGCTACTGCATCAACCGAACATGCCACTGCATTATCTTCAATAATGATCATTTATGCCTCCCAGCATCAAACCCTGGGACTACATGAAGTGGGAGTTAGCAGTGTCATAACCACCATCTCATTGTGGTAGATATTACTTTCTCTCCCTGTAATTAATTAGTTAATTTATAGCAAGCAGAAACTTATATAACCGTGTGTACAATTGCGAAAACATTAAAATCAATATTTTGTATTACATTATGTTTGGTTTCTTAAATTTAAACTGATAGAGTTAAAATTTGTACTCTCAGAAACATGTTATGAAATTTAACATCAGGTGGTTTATAACAAATTTTTATTTTATATGTTATAGGGAACTCGACCTTATTTTCGTTTAACAATTGGATTATATAACGATTTGTAGTGCTTTCATACAATATACTTGCCAACTACTTGGCTTTAGACCATCGAATAGAGCTTTATTTTCACATATCGTTCTATATACTGGACTATGAGCGGCGAAAGAGAAATATGCTTTTTGAGCTTGGATTATGGTAGGCTGACATTATGTGTCTCCAGGTATCAGATTCTCATGTTAGATTTGGATAAAATACTGCATCTTTCTTCATTGGATTCTATGTTGTTTGATAATCGTTTTATGTTTTTTCGAGTTACCTCGAGTGTAAGTTATCATTGTTACCTGAGTGTAAGTTGTCATCGCATGTATTCAATGATCAATGCTTTCCGGATTCTAACCGTGTGCTTTTTGCAATTTATGTCAAAGTTGTCATTGTTAGCTTATTTTAGAGTCTGAATAAATGGCACCACAATTTAACTATCATTGTCAGCAGCATATTAACTATTTTTTGTCTTTTAAGACTAATCCAACTCTTTGTTGTTTGTTTCTTCATTTGTTCAGGCGGAAATATGCAGGATACAACAGAAATTTTTACAACAGAAGTGAGGGATTTGGGTAATACAGTTAGGTTTATCCTCTAAACAAATTCAAGATATATATGTGGCTTTGACATCAAAAAAATGCATCATTGGAGTGTAACTCTCTCCATCCCTTATGAAGTTTGTCAGATTAGTGACTCGCATATGAAAAATGTAACTGAATTGCATATGTTTCCCTCTTTCAATTTACTTTATTCAATGATATCTATGGATACGCCACTGCAGTGTTTGACCTTCTACTTGGTTTGGAATATGAAATAACTTTACTCTCTACAACACTATGTTGCAAGACTAAGAAGACAGTTGAGATCAAGAAAAGACAATTTTATTGTAACTCTAAATATTGTTCTTTATGGACAATTTTTGTTGGGTACGACCTTAACAGTTCTAGCCATGTAAGTTCTCTATCAGATATTTGAACAATGACCCAATTGTAACCAAATTACCAACCATTCAAAGAACAATTATTTTTCTTATCATTGACGAAAACTGAGTGTCAAAATTCATAATCACTGAGAACCAGTATATTTAATTTAATGTTTGGTGAAAGTTGTCGAACTAACTCTTTAAAAATGTTACGTGTATACAGGATTTCTGAAACAAAGTACGCCAGGAGAAAATAGATTTCTTCCTATGAAAGATGCCAGGACAGTAGGTAGAAAAGATAATGTTACAAATGAGAGTAAACTGCAAGTAAACGAACAAAAGAACCGGAATACTTGGTAAAATAATCACCGGGATATAAATCCAAGAAGCGTGTTTACTGAGAACAAGAGTTGCTTCAAAAGTTGCCATCATGGTTTCCATAGAGATAAAGAGGGAGAATAGACCAAGTATCAACTTTCTGTGAAAAGATACCAGGAGATCGTTCTCTGCATAACGTGTTGTTAGTATTGTGAAGAATGTCAAGACATACGTGCACAAAGCGAAGAGAGAAACTGCATCACAAACTATAAAGACAACAAAAATGCTTGATTCTGAGAACATTGGATAGCTTGTAGTTTGGTCGTTACCACCGAGCAGGGTAAAAGCTGCTGCGAACATAATTGTAGCAATAAGGGTTAAGACAATCATACATGCACTTGAAGTTTCTTTCATCCACATTTCTCCGTGTTTTATTGAATTTTTATGTTCTTGAGATAACAAAACTTTTGGTTTTTCATTATCTGCATTCTCCATCTCTCTGTATCTTGGTTAAATAAGTTTAGTAATTAATAACTAAATAAACAAGACTTCAGTTGAAATAGAGTGCACTTTGGACAACCATTTTCTGAATTACTCACATCTTAAGTTTATCATTTTACATATATATATATTGATATCTTGAGCCCATGTATGTCGTGGTTAGGATCTCAAAAATCTTATATCAGTTGTTTATAGAAGGATTGTCCGCATATGATTGCCAGAGTTAAATTGAAATACTACTGTTACGCACCAGAAATCATTGAATTTCCATTTGCATTTGAAGAGTTACACCAGTGACTATTCAACGTACCAGAAACCATTGAGTTTCCCTTTGCATTTGAAGAGTTGCGCCAGTGACTCTATTCAATAATGTAACACAATGTAAAATGTTGTTTTTAGAATCATCTAATACATCGGCAATAAACTCAACAAGACATGATTGAAAAAGGTCTCATCATTATGTAAGTTCTCCACTCTTTTAGGATAGAGGTTCAAGATTCACACATATTTATTATTATCCTCCACAAGTGCAATCCCACGAATAACAACTGCTAATGAATGTAAATCCGAACCCTGAACTCTGAATACATGTTAAATTCGAAAAAGATTGGGAAACCAGGATCTATTTCCCTTCCAAAAAGCACATAGACTAACAAATACGTGTCAAATTTGTACACCCTAATAAACCGGAGTGCACATTCCGGCCCTCATGATTCGTCTAAACTGTTTTGGTTGGTTATTGTTTATTTTTACTTTTTATCATTCTTTTTTCTACAATTACGTTGCTTTATTGAATGAGTACAAATTAACACAATTAACAAAAACTTCCAAAACTCAGATTATCTTCAAAACCATTTAGAGATCTTGCATAAGTATGAGTAATGGGTCATTAAGTTGAACCTCATAGTGGTATATTTATATAGTATTTTTACAAAAATTTAAACAGTAGATTTTTTTTTTTTTCTGAATAAGAATTGTCTAATATCTGGAGAAAAATATTTATATACAAATGTGAAGTCAAATATACCATATCATTCAGATTTTGGGTTAAATTCGGATATTATCCGATATTTTTTTGAATCCATCGCATCCAAAAAAATCACGTAATAAAAATTCATCTCGTACCGCTACTGTACGGATTAAGCTCTAGTTTATAAATATTAAAAAAATCCATAATGAACCATTGGTACTATATTTTTTTATTTTAAAAAAATTTCTACAATAGAATTTGTTCATCCATATGACTGGGCAAATTTTTGAAAAGATTCGCCCTTTTCGAAAGGAAAATCAGCGCAACTCAAACAACCAACATATTCTGACATACGCCGATGCGCTTCCCAATATTTTTCATAAATTCTAGGATTGTTTATAAGTGCAAATATTTAAGCTAGGTGAAGGGGTCTGTACTTTGAATCATAATAATATAATGGATAGCGAAAAAAGTGAATGAAAAGCCGCAGCCAGCGTATAACAGTAGAAATGTACCAGGTGTATGCCAATCTAGAGAGAGAAAGAGAGAGAGAGCACCATTCAAGAGATTCAATGAAAAGATAAATTATTCAGACATGTAATGTGCAAGTAAAGAAGTATAACAGTGTGATTCTCCTTTGGCAGGAGAATGTAACAACGTTGTTCATAGGTGTTGCATATTGTATGTGAAATCCTTGCCAACGGAGGATTGCCCTGCTATTCGCCCACACTATCAGTGAATTGGTCGAACAAGTACATCGGAACATCAATCAATGCATGATGTAAGAAGAGAGACCACAGCTACCGCCAAATTGAATTCTACGTACCTGTTTATATGGCAAAAGAGAGAAAAATGCAGTATAAAGGGCACGGTTGAAGCTCTGGAACAAATCCAGATTCGAAATGGAGGAAAAAAGACTTGTGTGAGTACTGGAGAATAACAGTGCAATCCATGCTGCTCATTCTATATTATATGTTGGAAAAAATAAGTTTTAAATAAATATTTTGTTCGCCTTGGTATGGTTTGATCTTAGGACCTAAGGATTCTATGGATGCTCACTCATTTCCTTGAGTGAATGAAACTCTTTAGT